>SRQA01000196.1:0-31045 GCA_018360365.1 Claviceps citrina
AAAAATAAAAAAAAAAAAAAAAAAAAAAAAAAAGCGAGTTTGGTTCCCAAGCCGAGAGCGCTCGAAACAGGCCGGCGAATTGAGCTGCCGCCACGAAGTCGGCCAAGATGCCACGCGACAGGGAGATGATGACCCTGGGCGATAGAATAGTCCTTCCGAGGGAGTTTGGCGCAACGCAGCAGGAAAGCCTAGGAAGCGGCGGGTAGTTTTGTATATCGGGCCAGACCAACAGCCTCGGCCCTCTCTTTGCTTCACAGCTGATGCGTGGGCTTCTCGATGCTCGGAGGGTTTTCGCGAAGCGTTGCGACGTTTGGAAAAAAAGAGAGATGCCTCGACCGGAAAACGCAAGGGTTGGGGGGGAAGGGGCGATTCTGAATGGTGGCCAGAGCAAGAGTACGGCAGTATGAGGTTCGTGTCTTTTCGTTATCGGCAGGGGGCGGTGCTGCGTTCGAGGCTGGCGGCGCGAGCGAGTACTTTTTCGTCGGACGCGTGTGTTTTGCATCCGCGTTGTGTTCTGGTCACTCGGTGGAGGTGCGATTTGCAGGTCAAGATGGCCATGGCCGTACTAAAGCCGTGGGGGCCCCGGGTCAGACTGGGTGGGGCTTTCGTGCACCTGTCTCTCGCAATCTGACTGGTCCGTGGATTGCTGTCATATCCATCGTCCATTGGTCGATCCGGGCGACTTCGAATGCCACGGCGGACGGCGGACGGATTCTACAGCTGGGCACTAAAAGGGGCCTCCATTCATTCACACAAAGTAGGCCGCAAGCACAAATGAATACAAGTTACATGTCTAAAATCTGTCCTCCGAGACACCAGTCAGTTCGAAGCTTCATCGTTCATAAATCACCTCCTCCTCTTGCCACCACCACCGCCGCCGCCACCATCCTCCGCCAGCCCCCGTTTCCTCCCATTCTTGCGCCAAAACTCCTTGGACTCCCGCTTCTCCCTCGCCTCCTTCTTCTCCTCGCTCTCGGCGAGCTTCTTCTTGAACGCGGCGTGGTTCTCGGCCTTCTTGGCCCGTCTCTTGGCGGCGGCGTCGTTGCGCACCGTCAGGAGCTGCTGCATGAGCGCGCGGGCCTTCTTCTCCTCCGAGTTGGCGGGCAGGACCACGGCCCGCTTCTGCATGTACGTCTCGTGCTTCTGCTTCTTGGTCGTCGTGATCTGCGACTTGTACGGCAGCTGGGCGGCGAGGGCGCGGGGCACGCGCAGGGCGTTGAAGTGCCTGGTCTGGCGCTCGATCTTGCGGTACTGGCTGTTCTTGGGCTGCGGCGTCGCCACGCCCTGGTCGCGGCGGACCTGGCCCGTGAGGCGCATGGGCTGCCAGCCGATGAGGTTGGTGGCCGGGTTGTAGAACCGGTGCGGCTTGATCGGGTACCAGGCGCGGAGGAAGACAATGTCGCTGAGGAGGATCTTGTCCTCAAACGTGGCGCGGAAGTGGCCGTCGGGCTTGGACAGCGCGCGCTTGATCTGCCCGCGGATGCCCGACACCGTCTTGATGGACGCGCCCTCGAACTTTGCGATCTCGAGCGACGAGTTGAACATGTCCTTGATAAAGGCCGTGTTCTTGAAGATCTTGTAGGGCGTGCCCGTGAGCTTGAGCTTCTTGACAATCTCGGTCGACTCGTCGACGCTGAGCACCGTGCCCGTCGCCGCGATGCGGAAGCCCGCGTTGGACGGCGACAGCGAGTTGAAGCACACGAAGCCCGTGTTGGGCGCAATCAGCGGCGCGTACATGCTGGCGAAGCAGTGCATGTGCTCGGGCGTGTACTTGAGCATGCGGTTGCGCGTCCGCGAGTCCGTCGTGCTGTAGATGGGCATCGTCTGGAAGCGCCGCCAGCCCAGCGACAGGATGAGCGGGTCGTTGGTCTTGAGGATCTTCTTGTGCCACCGGTGCCGCTTGATGCGCACCTGCACGAAGCCCCAGCGATCCTCGGTCGGCGTCAGTCCGCCCACGACGATGGGGAGCCGCGCGTTGAACTTGAGCACAAACTCGGCCGGCACGCCCTCGAGCACCATCTTGGCGTACTTGCCCGCGCGGTAGCCCTCGACCGCGGTTCGTTGGCGCTCGTCGAGATTGTCAAACTCCTCCTTGTTGATGTCGAGCTGTTTCTGTATCGTCGCCTTTTGCGCATCGTACCAGTCGTCTTCGCCGTACTCCTGAATGTCGCCGCCTTCTCTGCGCGCATTGGCCTTGTCGTTGAGGAAGCCCTCTCGGTCTTCTTCTTCGAACCGCTGCTTCAGTTCTGCCTTGCGCTTGGCATTTTTTTCCCGCTCGGCAGCAATGTCGACCGCCGTCTCTGCTTGTGCTTGCTCGCCCGCCGCCTCCTCGGCTTCCAGGTCTCGAAAAACACCATCTCCTTCGTCGTCGTCGTCGTCTCCCTCTCCAAATCCATCAAAGTCGTCGTCATCGCCGCCATCATCTTCCTCATCACCATCTTCATCATCCTCGCCGCCTAGATCCGTGCTGGTAAACTTTCGGCGCAGGGCGTCCATGTTGTCTCGCTCTGCCCATTTGGCTGCCAAATCTTCGTAGTCATACAGGGGTATCAAACGGTCTTCTGTCGAGTCCTCCTTTTCTTGTGACGACTTTTTGAAAAAATCATCCTCGTCGTCGTCTGAATCCTCAATATTCTCCTCGTCCGAGTCTTCGTCTTCACCTCTCCATCGCTTCAGAGCTTCTTGTGGTGTCATGGAGTCATCATAGATGTACCTGGCTAGGTCTCCTATGTGGAACGTCCGCCGCTTGCCATGCAGCTTGCGGGCTTTTCCAGCCAGGTCATCCTTCCACCGCATGGCAGCTTCCTCCTCTTCGTCGTCGTCGTCGTTGTCTGCATTCTCCTCGCCCGATAATGACCCAAGGTCCGAGTCGCTGTCGGCAAATGCGACATCGTCTTCTTCATTAGGCTTAGACTTGTCAGCCGTCTTGCGGAACATTTTGCCCATTTTGCCCTCGTCGAACTCGATCTCTCCGCCTGAATCCTCATCACCGCTTCCGCTCACAAAGCCTTCATCCTCGTCTTCCTCATCTTCGTCTTCGTCTTCGTCCCCCTCGGCCATGTCTTCATTCTCGTCCTCATCGCGCTCGACCATTCGAGCGCGACGATGCGTTTTCCGCCCGGTATCTTCCTCCTCGGCAACCTCGTTGATCTTCTGGCCACCAGAGAAAAGTTGAACGCCATCCTCCATTTGACCAAGCAGTCGTCGTTCACCCTGCAGGCCCACAATCATTTCCTCTCCCTCACCTCTTTCCACATCTTGTGCGTCCTTGTTGAAGCTGAAGCCTTTTTCTCTCGTAATCCAGATGGCATCACCATCAATCTTGAGGCCACTCCGATCCGACATGGGCGCGTACAACTTCTTTTCCTTGTCGTCCAATCGTCGTCTTCCAGTCTTGCCCGTGATCTTTGCCAGGGCCTGCTCCATGGACGGGGTCGGGCAGGGATCCGGCAGGACCTCCATGTTGGCCACTGTAAAATCACCCAACCCTGCCACGTGGACTCGCTGTCCTTGTGCGGCAAAGTTTGTGCCCCGGAGGTACCCCGACAAGACGATTGACCGGTCGCACTTGGGATCTTGCTCAATCTTTGTCGGATGCGTGATGTCGCGAAAGCTGTCGATGATTGCGTATGGATGGTTATTGCGCCAGATGAGCGGTCGGGGATTCTTCATGACGGACACAAACCGAGAAAGATTGTGAATCTCGCGATCCGGATATCGGCCATTCATGACTCCAGAGAGGTAGAACAAATGCGCGCCTTGGTACAATTCGGTCCAGAGCCTTCGTTTCAATCTCTTCTTGGCATCCTTGAGGGCCTGGGGTTTTCGAAACAGGTCCAGATGCGTGAGAATGCCAAACACATTTCCAGGCATACCCGTCGCAGCCAGGATGTTGAGGAACTCCATCGTCTCCATTTCAAAACCAAAGTTGCCGTCAATCATGAGCAGCACAATGTCGGCAATTTTGGCAATGTCGACCATGGCCTCCAGCTGATTGGGGCATTCGATAAATGTCAAGCGCTGTTTTTTCGACGTGACGACAGTGATGGGCCCCTGGGGATCTGACAGGGTCTCTTTGGCATATCTCCTGACCATGGACTTGAGCAGCGTGGTCTTGCCGACACCGGGAGGCCCGACGATGGCCACGAGCCGGGGGGGTGCTTCATCGGGAAGTCGGTCGACGAGGGGTACATGAAAGCGTCTTTCTTTGATCTAGCAAAAGGGCAACCGTTGGTCAATCACGTCTGTAGTTGTAGAGTGGTGTGGTTGAATCTTGAGACATATACATACATCTTGAGACCTTGCTGCCGCTTTTTGCAACTTTCCGGGCTTCGAGAATGCAAAAGCCTTGGGATTGTGCTCTGCGCCGCCGTCAGTCAGTATCAGACCAATCTACAAGCGTGCCGGACCTCGAATCTTCTCTTTCAACGAAATAAGTCGTATATATACCTCCCGTGTGCTTCTTCTTCTCCTTGGCCTTTCGATGCGGTTTGTGAAGTTGTTCCATGATGGCGCTGCGTCTGCACAAATGTGCGCTGACTGCTCGGGCTGACGGACGGCCAAGAGGTTTGTTTGGCCCGGCTCGAAATTTTTTGGCGACCAGACAGGTTTTGGGTTATCGATAAGACTCGGTGGGGCCATGGTGGGGCGTCGCAATATCTACGTCGACTTGGGTCAGAATTGGCTACCCGTGAGCAACTGAGGCTCCTATTTGACTCAGAGTTGTCTTGACCAACACCCCGGACAACATACATTGAGTTTTATAGAAAGCCATGCTTAGCAAAACAATCTTTTTTACTTTTTCTTTTTTTCCCCTCTACTCTGCGACAGACTTACAGCCCGACGCCAGCCGCTGGTATCCCACCGGTATTCCGCCGGTGTCCGCGGCCACGCGCGGCAATCCGCTTCTTTTCCTGCACCACGCCATTGAACGGGAGGCGTACCCGACGCCGACGCCGCCGACTGGACGAGGGGCCCGGACAAGACGGTTTCGATTTTCTTTTGCTTTTTTCTTTTCTTTTCTACCCCTCCCACAACCCTAAAAGCTATCATTCAAGATATCCTCATTCATCTTGACCATGGTCGGACTATACTCGGATGACTCCAGCTCCGCGCCCGCCTCCATCAAGATGTCATCCACGATCCGTCGACTCGCCTCTCGAGCTGTGCAGCATCACGACGCAATCGAAAGTCAGCCAACAATGGACATATATATCCCCCGGAAGAGCAAGCCCGGCTTTTCCTGTTCCCAAGTCGATAGCCCCGTTCCCACCACCACCACCACATGGGGCAAGGCTTTTTTCTTCTTTTCTTCTTCCCAACTCACCTGGTGTCTGTAGCAGCTTGGAAGGCGGCAACGCAAACTGAATCGTCTTGGGCGGACTCATTCCCGCGTACAAATCGTCGTCGTCGTCGTCGTCGTCGTCTCCACCCTCGTCGCTGCGCCAGTCAATCTCGTATTTTCGTTGTCTGCCCCGCGAGGTCCCTGCCCCGGATGACGGCAACACATCCCGCGACTTCTTGTGGCCCGCGGCCGGCGTCTGCACGCTCACGCCGGGGGTTCTCGGACCCTGTGCCGGCGCCGCGGCGGCCATTCGCTGACGCGCCATGAGCTTGTACGGCGACATGAAGACCTCGCTGCGCAGCGTCGGGGGCGCCATCTTGGGCGAGGACATGAGCGAATCATCCTCCTGCCACGACGCTTTTGCCCTTTCCCCCTCCCTTTCCTTTCCCTTTTCCATCCTCCTGTCGTTCTTGAGCGGGGTGATGCGTAGGCCCGGTCTATGTGGTGTGGATTGCACGCGGTAATTCTTGTCCAAGACGCGGTGGAGCAGAGGGTCCTTCTTGTCCGGTCGTCTTGCCGACTGCTGTAGTTGTTGAGGTTGTTGTCGTCGTCGTTGCTGCCCATCCGTGTGCTCATCCCGCGAGCCCCTCGGCGTCAAGGACATATCCGGCAGCTGGGCCGTCCTCGCGGCAAAAAGCGCCGTCGAGTCCTCCCCGTCCTCCAGCACCGTCGTCGTCGTCGTATCGTCCTCCTCGCGCCTCATCTCGCGCCTCATGCTGTCCAGCGGCGTTCCACGGCCCGACACGTCCGCCCTAATGGTCCTGGTCGCCGGCAGCCGAGGGGTGCTACCCGAGAGTTCTGCATCATCCAGCAGCGACTCGTCCCCATGCATCGTCGTCGCGTCTCTGCCCACGGGGGTTGCTGTCCCGTCTTCGTCACCGTCGTGGTCGTCGTGGTCGTCGTGGCGGTGGCTCGAGATGTAGTCCGCAGTCGTGTCATCGCGCATGGCCGTGCTGCTGCCGTCGTCCTCCTCCATCACCGTGCTTTCGTCGTCATTGGCGAGCTCTTCATAGCCGGATAGCGAGACATTGGCTGACGCCTCGAAGAATTGTTTCCAGAACTGGGGTCATGATGCGAGTTAGCGGACCCCAGCCAAAACGAAAAAAGAATAGAAGGAAAGAAAAAGAGGTACCTTTGATGCCTCCCATACAGCTCGAGAGTGCTCCCCGTACTGCTCCACCACGGGGATGATGCTCGTCGTGACGATTCTGTGTGCCTTGCTAAAGTTGTGATCGATCTCTATCCGCAAAAAAAAAAGCGTCAGCAGAAACGCGCGCACGCACGCACACACACACGCACACGTAGAAACCATGGCGGCTCGCCTCGTGCCGTCGCGTACCTTGCAAGGTCAACGTGATGGACTGCTCGAGCTTCTCCAGCTCTTCCATCAAGGACAGATTGCGCGCTGCCATACTTGGACGCGCCATGTTGCCCCGCGTCTCGAGGCCAATGCATGCGGAGCAGGTCGGGGTTGATATGAAGATGTGACGTTCGAGTCACGTTCTCCGAGAACTTGGCGCGCGTCTCCACGCGTTGAGTGGAGGGGCGGCAGGACAGGTGGGGCAGGTACAGCTCCTGTCCCTCATGATCTCATCTTTCAACCTGGAGATTTGGGTCAGGAGACTCGGAAGAGACCCAGAAGAGACCCAGAAGAGACTCAGAACAGACAAGAAACCATCGGATTTCCCATTCCACACCGCAATCGCTGACGCTGGGACATTTGTTTTCGAGGCTGCCTTCTTGCGGCTGCGATGCCCATCCCTCGCTGCCTTGTGCTTCAGTATCTACAATAAAACCCCCCCGGATCCAACTTGGTCAGCAACTGGGCAACCAAGCTGTCGTCGCCGACGCCGCATTCCTCCACCAGAAAGCCCGCCGTCCCCGCAGACCTCTTCCTCCCACCGGCTGCCCTCGCCTTCTCAGACAGACCCCTGCAGACGGTGATGAAGACCTGCAGCTTCTTCCTGAGCTCCCCATAAGGCCTGGCCGGGTCAGACCGGCTGTCCACTCTCCCCAGCGCTTGCAGTCTCGACCTCTTGGCATACGCCAGTATAATTGTGAAGATTTCCTCCAGGAGCCTCAGCACGGGCTGTTGGCGCTTGCGCAGGAAGAGCGAGTGCATGATCCGCTCCAGCACCAGAGAATGCATGTCCTGCACCAGGGTAGGACTAAACGTCGTCGCCGTGGCCGCTCCGGTGCCGGAATCACACGCGCCGCCGCCGAGTTGCGTCCGGATACTGTCTAGTTTACGGTCAAAGGCCTGCCATGGAAGCGCGATGCCGCTGTCGAGGAAGTACGAGGCGATGCTGCTGACAAAGTGTTGTGCTTCGCGGACGAAGCGGTACGACGCGTTGTCCTCGAACCACGTGTTGGAGCGCGAGTTGGTGTCCCGGTACAGCTGGTTTACGACATGGAGCATTCTCAGGGTGCGCAGGAGAAGCTTGAATATGCGGTCATAGTGCATGAGATGCAGTGGCGTGACTATGCACGTCAGCTCCGGCGGAGTGGTGTAGGACAGCCTCAGGAAATCGAGCGCCTCGAGCGTGTCCGGATCCATGCACTTGTCAATCTCTTCCTCTGACAAGTCTCGCACGGCAAAGCTCAGGTCTCCCGGCAGGACAGGGCCCTCTGAGCCAATCCTGGCCGGACTTGGAGACTGATGCCGTGATGCCTCTCCACCGCTTGCCTCGTAAGCCTCACTGAGCACTCCCATCAGGGCAAGACGAAGCTCAGAGCTCGCTGGCGGCCATGAATCTCGCCCTCCCAGACGCAGTCCCATGACGCCCCCCTGCATTGCTACGCCGGCGCGTCGTTCGGCCGTCTCGAGATCCGGATCGAACAGAGCGTGCGAGAGGCGACTGCAGAAGAGACCATTTCGCAGCAAGTGGAAATCGCGATGCAAGTCGAGATGCGCCTGAAGGTTGTGCTTTTCGAACAGAAGACGCAGGCTTTCGCGGTTGACAATCTGCGCTTGCACGGATGCGATTCCACCAAAGGATAAGAGTGCGATCAGCGACCAGGGCGGAGTCTTGTCAGAAGAAGCCGCACAAGACACTGCGTCTTCGTCTTCTTTTTCCTCTTCTTCTCCCTCCTTGGCGCCCCGGAAACCCCTTGCGTGACTAAGACGACCGAGAGAATCACCATGTGACTGTGACTGTGACTGTGATGGTGTTGACAGAGGTCCATCAAGTTGCCTCATAGACGCATGCAAGCGCTGCTCCAACATCTGCTCGTCGACGCCGAAAAAGCTCAACTCGAAGCTGCGTCCTGGCCCTTCCCAACCATAGCTGGATGACACACCGGGTTGGTAAGTTGCTTGTCGACTCTGCTCCAGCGTGCGCAGCATGTTCCCGCGATACTGCTTTATGCCCTCCTCGAGACGCAGCACCGCACCCCAGTCGAACTGCCACTCGGTCTTGGGGGGTTGGTGAGACAAGACGACCCCGGGCCGGGACAGTGGGTGGTCCGAGTGATATGTTCTGATGAAGCGCAGGTTTCTCCCCGTCTCGAGAATCGACTGGGCGACATCCATGGGCAAGAATGACGGAACCCTGCCGACGTCCAGCCGGAAATCTACATCCTCTACTTCCCGCCCAAAATCATCTGTAAACACTTCCATGTCGACCCTGACAAACGCCTTGTTCTCGCCGATGCTTGACTTTGTAAAGGGCAAGCCGGATTCGTGACGTGTGCCAAGCCACTCCTCGACAGATTCAATCCATGGAATCGACACCCGTCGCAGTATTTCACACAGCGTGTCTCGAACATGCGCCTCGCTTGATTCATGACTCGACGCCTCGTGGAAAACCAGAGCCAATACGTCCTCGTCGGAGAATGCAGGAGGCATCCGAGCAGCCAGATTTCTCAACGGATCAAGGCGTGTCGAGGCCTCTCTGATGGTGGACTGAAGCTCCAGTAGTGAGTTTGGAAACCGCCCGTCGACAGCGACGCGATACTCGACAGCTTGCAGGATCTGGTTGACGGCGCTCGCCAGCGCCACAGCACAGCGACTCGACGACGAGGCGTAGAGTGACCTTGAAAACGCAGCCAGCTGCAGGTACGTCGAGCCACACTGCGTGGCCAGCTCTTGTACACCACGGACGACCTGGCTCGTGTATCCAGAGATACGAAACTCGGGAAGGACACTCGCAAAGGTCTCATCCTCCGGGTTTGCCGCGAAAAAGACGGATCCTCGTCCCAGGCTGAGCGACAGCAGCGACGCAAAGTAGGCCCTGGTCTGGACGACGGGGGTCTTCGTGTTGTCCAAGCCCAGAGAATCGGTCGGCCAGCTGAGCAACGCATCGTACGCTGCAGCACCAGCCTCGCTCAGAAATAGCGGCGTGAAAGGCACGGTTTGCCCGGTGTTGAAAGCTTCCCAGGTCCTGAAAGAAGCTGGTTCTGGTGTCCTTTCCGTTGAAGCGATCCACACGTCGGCCGTCGTTTCTGAGCGTGTTGATGGTACCTGCGATGACGTGGACTCGGACCCGGACCCGTCATGATTGGTCTCGTGTGGTTCAGACCTTTCGGTTTGTTCGGTGACATCTTGAACCTCGGGGAGCTTGAAGAAGCCCTCGGTCTCGAGGCTTATCGGCGCAAGTGGTACGAGACCTGAATTGTTGTCGCGTGTTTCTGCCAAGAAGAAATCAGCGCCGCCGTTTACTGGCAAACAAGACGGAAAGGAGTTGGGGCTTTTACGCGTCAAGGCAGGGCCGATGAGGGAAGTGGACGTCTCGCCGGCGAATGGAGTCAACCACTTGGACGTCTTCCAGAAGTCGGGGATGGCAAAGACGTCTGCCTCGGTGTGATTGCTGGCCATGACCTCATTGTGATAAAGGCCAGAACATTTTTGATTGCTGCTGTGCAGATGGGGGGTTTTTTTTTTCCAAGAGGGGAAAAAGGGAAAAATAACGGGGCCGTGTATTTTGACGTTGACAAAGTCGCCCGGCGAGTTGCGGCTGGGTTTGACGAGACCCCGCGACGCGTGCAAGTGGGCAGCGGGCAGGAGACGTGGGAGACGTGGGTGGGTGACGTGGGTGGGTGACGTGGGTTGGCGTTTGCAATCAAGCGGTGTCGGCGGTGTCGCGTCATGCATCTGCGTCCATCAGACCATGTACACTACCCACTCGACTTTGCCCTCCCAAGCACTCGCTCACTCAGTCACTCACTCCCTCACTCAATCTTAAGCCCAATGCCTCCCAGAAAACGAGGTCGCGGCCATGCTGCCTTCACACCGTCCCGAGCCCGCGTCGGCCACGACGCCATGGACGTGGACTCGCCCGCCGCCAGCGAGGCCGGCGCAATCTCGTCGCGCAAACGTGAGCGGCCACACTGCAATGACATGTGGACAGACGACCAAGTCGCGTCCCTGTTCAAGGGTGTGATCCGCTGGAAGCCTGCAGGCATGCACAAACATTTCAGAATGATTGCCATTTCGGAACACCTGAGGAACCACGGCTTCGATCCCGACGTCTACAAACACACCAGGATCCCAAACATCTGGACCAAGCTGCGAAGCTACTACGACCTGGACATCATTGACGAGCGCGAGTACTTTGACCTCGACCACGACGAGCTCGACGAGAAATACGTCGACTTCTCGCTGCCCCGGTCCGACTTCCTCGGCTCCATGATGGGCCGAGCCGTGGCGGATGCCAGCGAGGCGCCCACGTCGCCTCCCGAGCTGGACCTCTCCGCCGAAGCCGCGCAGGCTCGAAAACGCAAGAGGGCGGCCACCACCGCTCCCAGGGCGAGAAATGCGGACGCCGAGGACACAGAGGATGGGGAGGACGCGCCCGCGCCTGCGCCCGCGCCCGCTGCCAGACCGACGAGGGGTGGGAGGGGCCGGCGGAGGGGAGGAGCGGGTCATTACCAGCAGGTCAGGGTGGACAAGTCGGACAAGACGACTGAAAAGAACGACACGGCTGAGACGACGGAGGAGGAGGAGGATGAGGAGGAGGCGGAGGAGGAGGACGACGACACGGAGGCGGAAGACGACCAAGAGGGAGGTGATGAGGACGAGGATGGAAGCAGATCGGCCGACGGGAACGAGGACAGCCACCAAGAGGGAGCCGGCACTACTGCTTCAAGGTCGGCGAGGAGGGGTTCAGCTCGGAAGCGTGCTGCGCCTAAGCCGCCGGCAAGACGAACTAGATCACGACGATGAGAGGAACCTTTGCACGTAAACACGGTATTGCATGTAGGATTTTTTTTTTTCTTGTTCAATTCATATACCCAGTCCAAATAAATTCATCTCGACCTTGATGATCAAACAGGACCCGGAAAAAGGGTTCTTCCAAAAAACTTTTTTTTTTTAAAAAAAAAATCTATAACGCTATTATGCCATCTCGTTTCTATTTCAAAATTCGTCTCGCTCTTCTTCTTCTTCCTTATGCACCGCGTCCAACGTTTCCCAATCCTCGTAATAATCCAGATTGGTCGCCCAGTTCTTTCCCAAGGGGTATATCCAGTCAAGGCCCAGATTGGACATTTGCACACGTCCCGGGTCCTGCACCCTGGGAAGTTCCATGGGCGGCTTCCTCTGCAGGATGGCCCACATGTCGGCCTCGGCATGATGGCTCGCGTAGTCATCGTGCCTCTCTGCCTGTGCCTCCTGGAACCGTTCCGTCTTGATGCGGAGGAGGAGCGCGTCCTTTGCACTGGGCACGTCGCGGATGGCTGCTGCCGAGTACCACAGGACCTCCCTACGGTCCCGTTCGATCTCGTACTCTTCCCCACCTGGAACGTCCTGCTGCGTGCCGGATTCCGGGACCACGGCCGCGACGCCCGCGCCGTGAGCTTCCTCCGCGTTTTCTGCAGACTCGGCCTCATCGTCTGAAAGCATCAGTAGCTTCCGACCCTCCTCGCCAGCGCTCTGCTCTTCGCCCGTCTCCAGCTCCAGGGAAAGTAGTTTTTCGACTTCGTCGTATGTCATGGGCTCTTCTTCCGCTACAGCATCGCCATCATCATCATCATCATCATCATCCTTGTCCGGTGGTTCGTCAAAGACATCCAGCCGAAGCCTCCTGGCACTCGTCCGCCATAGCTCGTGGGAATCATGCAGCATGCCGAGGGACGCGATTGCGGCTTCTACGTCCTTCTTTCGGACAACGTTGCGAGCCGGGTAACGCTCTCTTTTGGCCCGGATCCTTGACAGACTGATGAACAGTGTCGATTGGACCAGTCGCCGTGTGATGGAGACGGCCAGCGAGTAGAAGTCGTCAAAGGCCGTCGCCCACATTGACGGCGGCTTGTCATCGACGGACTTCCAATTGTTGGCTGGAATCGCCGAATTCATGAATGCTCGTTCCGAAAGTCTCAACCAAGTAGGCAGATGGAAGAGCCGGGCAAATTTGAGGACATGATCAGGAACCGCCGCTCCGTTTTCCACATCCCGACTCAATCTCCTGGCCAAAGAGGGCGTGATGTCCCAGTTGGGACCCCATCTTTGCTCCTCCCGACGCTCCTCCCGACGCTCTTGCCGGACAGAGATGGCATCTGCGACTTCTTCTTGCGCGTGACAGCACTGCTGACTTAGTTCAACGGCTGCCGGGTATTGTGCGATTTGCAGATACGAACGGCTGTTCTTGGCCTTTCTCCGCTCAATGCTGTCCCGCAACAGAAAGATGTACTGCTGGACCTCGATTTCGCTCTTCGTGCCAATCCTGGCGGCAATTCCTGGCAAGTCGTATCTTCCCAGGCGGGAGATGGCTTCGAAGAACAGTCTTTTCTCCATGGCAGACCACTTTGTGAGCCCGATTTGCGAGTTTGAGAATTGCACTTCCTCATCCAGGCACACGCGTTGTGCAGCATCGTCAATGTCCCGATTGAGAAGCTCTAGATACTCAGCGTTGAACACGCCCTTTTGCCTCTTGAAAGGACGGAACGCCGAGGCCCCTTGAGCCGGGCGCTTCCGTGGCGATACACTGCCAGATGGCTGATCGTTTTCCTCGGCTTGCGAAGAAGCATACTCTGTCATTGTGTTGAATTGAGTCTCGATAGGATCCGCTCCACAGTCGTCAGATGACTCCGTCCTCAACTCTGCCTCGTCGGGATCCATCTTCTCACTACTACTGTCAGAGCGGCGGCGGTTGTTGGTCGAGATGGTATTGACATTGTACCAGAATGAACTGTTGCTCGAGTTGCTGGGACAGAATTATGCGTAAGACCATTCGTGGGCATATCACAGACACAATAAAGAAATGGCCAGTGTTTTCCCGGGTTATCGCTCTCGGTTGTACTTTGAGGTGAGTTACAAGTGAGTTGGATCTATAAGTGAGAATCTGACTTGAAGCTTTTCACGTGGAGATCTTGATTACCTAAGATTCTGCCTGTATAGGAGGAAAAGTGGAGAATATCTTTACCACTCCACACATGCCCCTGTCGACTGAAAAACACAAAAATCAAGAGTCTAGCATCATCGAAGGAGTCACTGAGCCGGGGAAAAAAAGGACCCTTATTGAATCTGGGACGCAGCATCAGTACCACCACCAGCAACACCACCAACCAACACCGCAATTCTTCCATGACCGTCTCATGATGTACAATGCTACGCATTGGTGCAGAATGCGTCCTGCGGCTCATCCCTGGGATCACGAAACCCGCCTCGAGAAGCTGGAGGAGAGCCATCACTCCTTACCGGGCGTTCACGGCCCCATTGACCCTCGATGCCAAGCCCAAGCTTCGCGATTACCAGCAAGATTGCATCGACTCGGTCATCTCATCGCTGAAACGGGGCCACAAGCGCGTGGGCATCTCGCTGGCGACGGGAAGCGGTAAAACTGTGAGTGTGGAAGCTTGGGGGCGTGGAAGCGTGATATAGGTGTGCTTTTTTCGTTCCTTTCCTTGGGGAGAAACAAAACAAGAAGAAAGAAGAAGAAGGAGCAAATTAATTGCTTGCATTGGAATCGATCGTGTGACTAAAAAAAATAAATTTCTTTTCTGTTTTTTTTTTTTTTTTTTTTTTTTTTTTTTTTTTTTTTTCGGAAAATTAAAAAAATATAGGTCATCTTCACACAACTCATCGACAAGGTCCACGCGCGGCCGAATGGCGGCGATCGCACCCTCATCCTGGCCCATCGGCGCGAGCTGGTCGAGCAGGCGGCGCGGCACTGCCGGCTGGCGTACCCGGGCAAGACGATAGAGATTGAGATGGGCTCGATACACGCCTCGGGCGCGGCCGACATCACCATCGCCAGCGTGCAGAGCATCACGTCGCGGGACCGGCTGGACAAGTTCCCGCCCTCGGACTTCAAGCTGGTGCTGGTCGACGAGGCGCACCACATCGTCGCGCCGGGCTACCTCAAGACGCTGCGGCACTTTGGGCTGGACCAGAAGCAGGAGGACTCGCCGACGCTGGTCGGCGTGTCGGCCACGTTTTCGCGCTTCGACGGCGTCAAGCTCGGGGCGGCGATTGACGAGATCGTCTACCACCGGGACTACGTCGACATGATCACCGACAAGTGGCTGTCCGACGTCGTCTTCACCACGGTCGAGTCGTCGGCCAACCTGTCCAAGGTCCGGAACGGCGCGTTTGGCGACTTCCAGACCGGGGAGCTCTCCCGGGTGGTCAACACGGACCAGGTCAACGACGTGACGGTCCGGAGCTGGATGGCCAAGGCCGCCGGCCGGAAGAGCACCCTCGTCTTCTGCGTCGACCTGGCGCACGTGTCGGGCCTCACGCGCCGGTTCCGCGACTACGGCTTCGACGCCCGCTTCGTCATGGGCGACACCGCCAAGGTGGAGAGGGGCGAGATCCTCGAGGCCTTCAAGAAGGGCGAGTTCCCCGTCCTGGTCAACTGCGGCGTCTTCACCGAGGGGACCGACATCCCCAACATTGACTGCATCGTGCTCGCCCGGCCGACGAGGTCCCGGAACCTGCTGGTCCAGATGATCGGCCGCGGCATGCGCCTGCACCCCGGCAAGAAGAACTGCCACATCATCGACCTGGTCTCGAGTCTGGACACCGGCATCGTCACCACCCCGACGCTGTTTGGCCTTGATCCGAACGAGCTCGTCGATGAGGCGTCCGTGTCGGACATGCGGGACCTCAAGGAGCGCAAGAGCGAGCAAGAGGCCCGCGCGCAAGACTCTTCTTCCCCCGGACGAGCAGCCTCGCCCGACGACGACGACGACGACGACGACAACAGCAACAGCAACAGCAACAGCAACAACAACAACAACCAAAAACAGTCCTCCGCCGACGGCGCCGTCACCTTCACCGACTACGGGTCCGTACTGGACCTGATAGCCGACACATCCGGGGAGCGACACATCCGCGCCATCAGCCAATACTCGTGGGTGTCAGTCGGCCCCCAGAGATTCGTCCTCTCTGCCCCGAGCGGCTCCTACATCCGCATCGAGCGCATCCAGGCCACCGCCTCGGACTCCTCGGACTCCTCCTCGGACTCCTCCTCCAGGAAGCCATCCCAGCCAAGACCGCTGTACAGGGCCCTCGAGATCCGCGCCCTCCCCTCCGGAACCGCCAAGTCCCCCTACGCCACCCCCCGGGAGATCCTCACGGCCGCCACGTTCGACGCCGCCGTCCACGGCGCCGACAGCTACGCCGCCAACGCCTTCCCCCGCAGCTTCATCCACCGGAACCAGCCCTGGCGCCGGCTCCCCGCCACGCAGGGCCAGCTCGACTTCGTCAACCGGTTCCGCGGCAAGGCCGAGCCCCTGACCGCGTCGGAGCTGACCAAGGGCCGCGCCGCCGACATGATCACCAAGCTGAAGCTCGGCGCGCGGGGCCAGTTCGCCAGGATAGAGGCCGAGCAGCGCCGCAGGCAGAAGCATCTCAGCGTCCTGGCCGCGAGGCAGAATCGGGAGCGCGTGGCCGTCGGGCCGGTCATGTCGTGAGGGAAGATGAAGCCGTCTGTCCGTCCGGGATCCATCCCACATGCCTGCACCCGGACCGGCCCTCCTCTAGATCCGGGCAGTGTACCTTCCTTACCTTGGCTGTGTAAAAAATGCCCGTCAATTTCTTGGCTCATGTATTTTTTTTTTCTTTTTTTTATATTCGTCCCATCTTCATCCTTGCTTCGTTTTGGCAGCGCAAGATTCACTTGCGGGCAAATGACGCACCAATGCCGTGTAACCAATAGACCTTCAATGCTTCAACTCACACATCATGCCTCTCTGTATGCAAACGTGCCCCCCCAACAACCAACCGTTCTTTCACGCCAGCCATCCCAGGACGTGACACCGCAATCACATCACACCCTTCCTCACCAAACCACAGCCGAGGAAAAGAAACAAAATCGCTCTCCGGTAGAGAGACGTGGCCCGGTCCTTTCACATCTCCATCTCTCTTGGACCCACCCCCGCCATAAAAGATGGTATAGCACGTACGCACTCGGCGTTTGCGCCTCCTTTCATCGCAGGCATGAGGCCATCATGCCCGGCCCGACACCCGTCACCCGCGTTCAATTGCACCGACTAGGAAATTCCAACCCCAAACAATCATCTACTTCACTCGTCGTAAAGCATGTGTCTTGTGTGCTCCAAACAAAGCCCCCTGTTTGTGAAGAACAGTGGGGGCGGGACACCATATACCAGCAAAAGATATACCGAGTATCTACTCCATGTATTTATCGATACTCGCTCTTTTCAATCTCGTTGCGCACGCTATTTCATTTTTTGTTGCATCAAGGGTCAAATTGACTCGACATAAAGCACATCGAAAGAAGGAGAAGAAGAAGGAGAAGAAGAAGAAGAAGAAGAAGAAGAAGAAGAAGACAAGGAAAATCCACCAATAACCCTGAAGTATCTCGTACCACCATCCCGCATCTGAACCAGGGTATTCTCTTCAAGTTCTGTATGTGCCGCAGCTGCCATTGGGTTGCTTTGCTGAACATGTGGGTATAAAACGGGGGACCGTCCCCAGTTGTCAGGTTCCGGCAACTTCTCAAAGATGGCCAAAAAAAAAAGGACGAACAGACGGAAACGAAAGGAAACGAAACACAGAAAAAACAGAGAAAGAAACAAGTAGAAAAGCAACAAAAAAAAAAGCAAAAAATAAACCAAGCAAAATAACCATCTCGTAAGCCGTATGCAGGACATGGGAAACTACAACATAGCCGTAAACTCGAATCACATGGCAAACTCAAAAAAAACACAAAATACAAAAAGCAACCAATGGAGCATCCACCTTTTCACAGGTGTTCTTCTGTAGTGCGAGAGGGTATATCCAGCGGCCAAGGGGGGGGGGGGGGGTGGTTTATTCGCATGTAGTCGTTTTCTAAGTCGGACAAGTCTAGCGAAAAGGCCCAACGGGGCCGGGGTATCCTGAATTGAAAGAGTGGGAAGTAGATGGCCGGCCACTGTCTCCAGAGGCGCGGGCGCTGTGGCGAGGCGTCACGTCGCCGGGAAGAGGAATCATCAGCTTGTTGTCCGTGTGCTTGCTGAATGGCCGCGGTGTCCAGGGGTTGTCCTCCTCGGCCAAGTTGACTCCGCTGTCGTTCCAGGGGTTGCGATCAGCATTGAAACTCCGTGTAGACTCGATAGAGATGAGCGACGACTTGGACACATTGTTGGACCCCTTGAAGAAGCTGCTGTTCATGGAGTGGGAGCTGTTCTTTCTGCGGTCAAGAAACGCCGAAATGGATGTCATGCTACCGGGCTTGCGAAGACGGTCGAGGATACTGCTTCGTTCCCGCGCCACCTCGACTCCGAAGCCCGTCTTCACGGGCGAGTCGGTAGTAGAAGAAGAAGCAGGCGCATGCTGCAAAAGCTTCGAGTCAAAGTATTGGAGCGAGTCTTCAAACGAATCGGACATGGGGCGCGGAATAGATCCCTTGACAATCTTGGCTTCGACTGTCGCGGCCGCCATTTGAGCCTGCAAGAAGTCAATGGCATCACGTAGACCGCCCGCGTTGTTACGGGTGAATCCCCAGATCAGCGTCATGGTGGGGGATCCGTCGTCGGTGAGCTCGTCGGGATTTTGGTGTACCGTGACCTCGACTTCGTACTGAGCCTTGAGCTTTGATACCAGGTCGGTGGCAAAGTTGGGCGATTCCAGAAACTTGACCAGATCAGCAGACCGAGCGAGGACCAGTTCGTGCTTGTCGGGCACCATTCCCAGAAGCTCGTCCACGCAGTGAGGCACCTGCCACTGGGGCCCGGTCACAGTAACCTCGTCGCTGGCTTCTTCGGTACTCGGAAAATTGATCTTGCAGTTAAACTTCTGTTCCAATTCATCGATTTCAGGAAGGCGAGCGATGAGCTGCCTGTGATACAGCCGATCGACGCTTGCGATTTGCGTTGTGTACTCGGAATCCTGGCCGCATCTTTTGTCAGCTTTTCTCTCCTTTTTGTTTTCTGCTAGCCTTCCCACAGCTGGGAGAATGCATTGTACGTACGGCACGATCGACCATTTCCAGGATTTCATTTTTGACGGCATCCAGATTCTGTGCGTTACGAGCGGGCGTACGGCAAATAACGTTGTCAACCTTGATATCATCATCCTCGCGTCCCATCCCACCTCGATCCATGGCATTGGAAAATTTGACAAAGACGGAGTGCTTCTTCATGATTCGTTGGATGTGCTGACCGCCAATTCCGATTATGCGCTTATGGTACTGATCCGGGACATGGAAGGAGATGGACGCTGGCATCTCTTGCTCGACCAGAGTCAGACCTTGCTTCATGGAGTCGTAGCTAGAAGCCAATACATCAATGTTGAAGTTGTACTCGTTGAAACCATCAAAGATGATTTGTACGTTGCCTAATTCACTATAATTAGTCCACCGAAACATGTTTGGATTGATAGGTCCATGCTCAAGAAGAGAAGAAGAAAAAATCGAGACCTACTCTGACCCATGATCTTGTTGATCTTGCCATTCTTCTTCCCACTGACAAATTCTTTGTGTTCGTTGGCGAGCTCAATCTTGACGCGGATCTGGTGCGGAGACTGTCTGACAAAGGGGAAGTCCGAGATCAAGGCGAGTGCACACTTGACGGCATCGTCTGAGCCGGTGATGCTGAAGCTCATTTTGTCGTAAGACAAGTCTGCCTCGGCAGTGGCACAAATATCCGACAGCATTGCTCGTATGTCGGTCAAGGCTGGCTGATGTCTGACTTCTGGCTGTTGGAAGTACCATCCGGCACCATAGAATTGCCCAGCCTTTATTACGAGAGAGGGTCAGTGACAAGTACTGCCGAGGAGAATGTTGAATGCCAGCGCAGCTCTTACCAACGACATGAGCTCTCGGACCGTCCGTTCTACCGGTAGTCCTTCGCTTCCCTGCACTCGAACCAGAGTTCGCTGGCAAGCCAGAGGGGGAAACATGATGTATGTGCCGTTGGCCTCGAGAATTTTGCGGACCTTGTCGAGACGGCCGAGCAGAATGCTGTCAATCTTGGCAGCAGGTATAGTCACATCCTTGACATAAAGTCGAAGCCGAAGTCTCGAGACAGTCTCGTGCAACTTCTGCTTGGCTAGCTCAATTGCCTGTGGCGTTTCGCCAGTGATGAAAATATCCGTTGGATCACGAGGTGTAGCGTTCTGTGGGCAGTACCGATACATCTGCGAGAACAAGGGCGGGAAGTAGATGGCCGTGCCGGTAGACGATTCAATCAACTTGATGTTTTTGCGATGACGGCCGCACACGAGCTGGTGGAGGGACAGTTCGATTCTAGTGGCATCAACTGCACGGCCAAGCTGCGAAGCCAAGGTTAGCGCACTCGAGAGCACGAGGGATCGAAGCCTTCTTTGCAAAGAGGAACAGAGACAGAAATCAGGCGTCAATCGTACCAAAGTGTCAATGTGGATCAAGACTCGAGCCTTGGCATGCTCGGACGAGAGAATGTCTCCGTAGATGGCCACTCTCCATCTTTGATCCATCCTCATCTCGGAATCACCCGTCACGCCGTCAACCATGGGTGTCAACTTGGGGCCGAGGAGGAAAATATCCACCCCACAATAGGTCGAGATGTAGTCCAGCGTCTCTACAACGGGCTTTTTGAGCACACCGGCATTAAGATCACAGACCAGACTTCCGTCAATGTCGATTATTGTACATCGCTGTCATGTTTTTTTTCCCTCACGGTTAGACGAAGATCACGATGAGACACAGCTGCCCGGGAGAAGTGCAGGCCGAGACAGCCAGAACTTCTTTCTTGGAGGTCAAGGTAGGACGGAGATGCATACCATGGCGATGGGAATTTCGTTGAGAATAGTTTCCCGGCTCTTATGGACTAGTTCGGGGGAGCCGGAGAGGCACACAGTGGTAGGATGGCCTCTGCCGCTCTTGTGCAAGGACGAAAAAACGTGCGCCTCAATGGGCAAAGGGCCAAGGGTCAGGTCAAGACATAGTCTTCTGAGATTAGCCAGGTTCTGGGCATGAACTGGAAGCTCATGAACTTGTACGTCATCGGGGGCGTCAGCGGGGTGCGTCCACCGCAGTACGGCATCGGTCGTGGCGTGAACGATATCCTCGGTATCGGGGCCGGCCAGGTCGGAGGCAAAGGGCACATTGAACGAGTAGTGAATGGTACCGTCGGCAGTCTGCGGTGAGCCGATGGGTCCAACGGACTGGGCCGCGTTCTTCTGGTGTGGGTTGAGGCCATTCAAGGGCATGTTGGGGCGGCCCATTCCAAAGTTTGGGCTCATCCGCTCCGACCAGTGACGCATATTTGCCAGTTTATTCATGTTGGAGGCGACCAAGACACGGGAATCCAAAAGCTTCGGACAACTACTGTCGGCGACGGGGTGGTACGAGCTCTGGCGAGTACGAAAAAGGGCAACATGCGAGGATGCTGGCGATGCCTGGCGACAAAAAAAGTGGTGGTATTCGGGTCGGAAAGAGCAAGACGAAGGCAAGACGAATGCTTGGGTATTCGTCAAGAAGACAGATTTGACTCGAAGGGCACGTCGTCGAACAAGGAAGCGAAAGGGGAAAGGGTGGGGGGTATCGGGGGTATCGGGGGTATTGAGAAGACAAGGGCAGAGTTGAGGGTGACGTGGGGGAAAAGGAAGGAAAATAGAAAAATAAACCCAAGGAATGAAGAAGCAGATGAGGGCAAAGAAAACGAAGGGGAAAAAAAAAACCTTCGCCGAGTCGTCCTTTTTTCGTGTGGTAGGTGGTGATGCTGTGCTGATGGTGTCGGATAAAACGGTGGCAGACGACTCACGGAGGACGAGGGAGATGAGGAGAGTCTGGTCCGACTGATGGAGTCGTTGAGGATGGATGGAGCGGAGGAGTGGGGCTTGAAACAAGGCCAACGCCAACCAACCATGCAGGACTGACGGGGAGTCGGGGACTGAGGGGGGCACTGAGCAGTGAGGGTGGCTCAGTCGGTCGGCACAGTGGGATACGCACTGGTCCATGGACCAAGCACCGGAATTTGGAACTTGGAAGCCACCACCAGTCTTCGACCCTTGGACTCTTCGTACAGTAATCTCGTGCCGAGTGCTCCGCCGAGCACCTGCGGCGAACACGAACAGGGACAAGGGCCGGAATGGGGCAGCAGCTGTCATTCCGTGCGCCCCAATCTGTGTGCCCAGTCCGTGTGCGGTGTCCTGTCCAACTTGGAGGGCTGGCAATGGGCAATGGGCATGCACATGGGCATGAGATGGGAGCCATGAGGGCCATGAGGGCCTTGAGCTGTTCCACACCACCCGCCTGTCCAATCAGCACCGCGGGGATGCGGGAAGCGGCAACGGAGATAACGACGAGAAAACAGCGCTTGCCCCGAGGAGCAGTAGCGTCTGAAATGTACTACTGCGTGCTAGGCACCATGTCCATTCCTGACAACTGGAACCTTGAACTTGGAACTTGGAACATACCTACCTATAGGTAGGTAGGTAGGTAGGTACTGCTATGCTAGACTCTAGTACCTAGCAGTGGGGACCTAAATACGGGCCGTCTCTCTCTTTCTCTCTCTTTCTCTCTCTCTCTCACCCACACACATATCACATGTCACACACCCACACCCACGCACGAAAAAAAAAAAAAATCGAGTAGTAGGTATGGTAGTGGATACTTGGGTAGCTCTGCAGACCATCACGGTGTCATGATGACTTGCAGGTATCCGGTACTTGGCGACGTTGAAAACCCCCGTGTCTGTCAGTCCTCCTCCTCCCGACCGCCAAAACATACGCTCGTTGCATCGCACGCCAGGATGGGCAACGGCAGCAGAAAAGACCCACGTCCCTGCCAAGGTATCGAGCTCACAAGCTAAGAGGAGATTTACATCCCTTCGAGGAAATTTCGATGGGATGCCATTGATGCCTGAATGGTACAACTCTAGGATATCACATTTGTATCTAAACATTACTATCGTAGATGCAACGCGCGTTGCTCGGACTTGGACCCTCGAGTGAGGAAAGCCCCCATGCTCAAATGAATCAAATCGTCCACGCTCAGCCATGACATTGTATATACACCCGACTGTAAACAAATTTGCTCCGCGGTCTTCTTTGATTTCGGGGCATCTCATCTGGAGAAAACCCGGCCACACGCCAACAAGATGCTGCTCACATTGTAGCAGCTCGTGCAGATAGACAGTGTATCCCGTCTGGACGTCTTCTGATTCACCTATAAAAATCTCGCCTGACGTCGTCCGCATACACTATCTGCCGTGAAGCACCGCTTGGCCGTTCGACAAAGGCAATTTCATCTACCCCTCGAAGCTGGCCGCTTTGAGAGGAGTCTGGTGGTCGGACACTATAAGCTCGTTGCATGGCGGGCTCGTGAGCTGGAGCAGGATGATATGCTCTCATGTATGGCTGCAATGCCTCACGGCGACCATCCGGATGAATACTGGGCCTGTACTCTGCCGCGACTGGCAGCTCAGCTCGTGCGCTATGTGCTTGTCCGTAGTCAGGAGGCAAAGGATAGCGCACGCTGTCCACTGGCCGAGCACTTGCAGGCCTTGCGCTGTAGCCGTCCTCACCATACCGCCGCTCATGAGGGGTCAATACCTGCACGAATTCCCCTGGTGCTGGCTGAGGCCTGGATGAGAATTCCGCTTGACGTATGTCTCTGTAGTCATAATTGGTATATCCGGGTTGCGTGACGATGCGCCGCGGCAAAGCATACGCCTGCGAAGGTGCTGGATAAACGAAGCCACCATCTTCGTAAGACGCTGGCATGGCGTGACGAGAAACGGACCGAGGAGGTAATCGCTCGTACACGACCTCATGCTCTCCGTGTCTTGACGGAGAGGCCACGGAAAGCCTCGAGGGAATATGATGGGCTGGCTCAATATGCTCACGACCATACGCATCAACCATGATCCTGGCGGGCGCTGGCCGTGGAGGCGCCATGAACGTCTCCCCGTCGGGATGGGCCGACATGCGTAAACCGTCTCGGAACTCCCGATACGGACGCGAACTGATGACTTGAGATTCAGCCAGCATGACCTGAGGAACTGGCCCTGGCGCTGGAGCGGTTCTGGCAGCGTAGTGGAGGGGGTGATCCGGGTGATCCATGACACGACCTTCGTGATGTCGAGGCCCTTCGCTCGTAATCATTTGTTCGTGGTAGTACCGACCGCTGCTGAATCGTGACTCTCCGGCCACAGCAGGGCTGTAAGGCGGTTGATAGCCGGCGGCCGCAGCATGGCCTGCTGGCATGGCATCGTCTCTCACTGCCCGTGAAATATACTGAACTCCAGCATCGTGAGCGCTGGGTGTATCGTAGCTGGGTCCGTACTCTTGTACTGCAGATTGGTCTTGCACGTGTCTCGCGCGCTTACTAGGGCGAGTGTAGGAGAGAGCATTGAGCGGAGACGGCGATCGAGGCTCTTGTTTGATAACCGGGATGCTCTCCGTACTAACACCACCTTGCGTGTCAGCCTTCCTCTTCTTCCTCTTCTTCTTCTTTTTCCCCTTTTTCCCGCTCTGCGATGAACTATCCGGGCTTGTAACGTCACTTGCTTCGGCTCGCAGTGCGTTGACCTGCGCCGGCGTTACAACAGGACCGCAAGATGCTGCTGCCAAGGCACTGATGGAAGACGGGTGCGTTGGCTGGGGAGCGACGGGTTGCAGAGTATTATGATTCCGGATAAGGGGAGATGGAGGATGAGCCTCCAGACCACTATCGCGGGGACCTTGGATATTGTTCATGGGCACCTGGGATGCGGATGTCCGCAGATCGTGCTGCCTAGGTGCATTGGACCGGCTAGCGAAGCCACTCACGGTCTGGGTAAGCTCTTTTGAGGTACCTGTGGCTTGAACATAGTTGTTGAGGCCGGGAACAATACTCATCTGCGAAGTCAAGCTTGCATTCGCTACAGAATGATGGCTCGTTTTGATCGTGGGCGGAGGTTGGGAAACTTGAGCAGGCATAGCAGCCAGGCCAGAGAGTGGCTGCGGCGGCGGCCTCTTGCTTACTTCTTCAGATGACTGCATCTGCCAAGTCAAATGTGCATTCGGCATGGACGAGTTGCTTTTGTCGGTCGTGGGTGGGTGCTGGGCAACTCGGGCAGACTCGGCAGCAGGGCCAGGTGGTAGCGGCGGCTGTTGATGTGTGCCATTCTGCTGCTGCGAGACTTCTTCATGTTGTGGATGAACGTTAGCAGCTTGTGGATCTTGAGACGAATTACGTATGAGCGAGACAAGATGGGACTCGGGAGTATCATGGCGTGATGAGTAAAACGTGCTTTCGTCGAAAGAGTCAGTTGTAGACTCGGCATTGGCCTTGACACTCTGGCCAACAACAGCAGAAGCTGCGTTGGCTTGAACTAGTACGAGAGCCTTGGCCAGTACGTCAGATGAATCGAGCTCTGCACACGGCTCAGCATGACACGCCTTCTCAGCACGAATTTGCTCAGCCTCTTCTTGCAAAGCACGCTCCAGTCGTTGCCTCTGAGCTCGCAGCTCGGCACTGACAAGCTGGTCAGGCTTTTCTGCATATATCGAGTTCGGACCGGTCTCGGCCGTGACCTTGACCTGACCAGGCACTGCGGATGCAGAGCCACGCTCACCATGCACTACTGGTTGCGCCTTTTTTGAGTCTGGGACATTCACCCGGAGGGGGATTGAACCATGAGAGGCGTTTGTGCTCTGGTGAAGAGTGGTCATGGGAGGCTTGCGAGAGATGACGACATCGCGAAGCTTGATGATCTTCTCGTACTGCTCCAGCTCAAACACTTCCCTTTCAGAAAGTTTTGCTATGCCCGCTCTGCCGCTTGGGACAGCCGACGCTGCCGGTACAGTCTGGGCCATGACTCGTCACTTCGCTGCCACTCCTTCGGACCTAGATATACAAGGGCTATCGCGCCTTCTTTTTCGCGTGATGACGGCAGAATAAGCACTCGCCAGACATCAGCTCATCAAAGACGGTCTGGGACAGTCTTTGATGATGTAGCTTGGGAAGCGACCCTGTCGATGAAAACCCCTGTGGTCGTGAGGGTCGAGAGGATTGAACTTACAGTAGCCAATGGAGGCTGATGTGAAAAACAAAAAAGAAAAAGAAAAGGAACACAATAGGAGTTAGCGAGTAATTAGGCGGTGTGGTGTCCAGTGGCAGAAATTTCCAATGTTGCCCAGCACGTCAAACTGGTGGGGCGAACAACTGTGTGGCAAGTGGGGTCCGGTTCACCAGTCCTATTCAACCTAAACGTGTGTGTCGGTGTCACCAGTCCTTGAAGGGAAAATACAAGTTCAAGCGGTTAATGGAAGAGTTTGTCAGCCGTTCAAGGCTCTTGCAATCTTTGCAATCTGCCTGAGACGCTGAGAGAAACAGAAGTGAAACAACATCAGCTGTCGTCCATCTCTAGTCACAACGAATCTGCTGGCGTGGAGCCCGACGCTTGTAAACAAGTCGCGTTCATTGCATTACATCATCGCGCTCCGGTTCGACGTTGAGTCAAGCGTCATGGCTGCGGTCAACGGAACGACGGCCGACAAGCCAGTGCTTTTCTTGTAAGTCTGGTCGGTTGACTTTTTTTTTTTTTTTTTTGGAATAAAAGGAATGAGAACCGAGGGAGCTAACATGATTTCAAATGCTCAGTGACATTGACAACTGTCTCTACTCTCGAAGTCGGTGGGAAGCCTGTTTTTCTACACACGTGTTGGGCGCATGATCGCTAATTGTACCCAAGGCACCAAGGTTCAGGATTTGATGGCGGAACTGATTGACCAATATTTTGCCAAGCACCTTGAGCTACCATTCGACGAGGCCGTCAGGCTTCACAAGGAGTACTACACAAATTACGGACTTGCCATAGAGGGTCTCGTCCGCCATCATCAAATCGATCCTTTGGCGTACAACACTGAGGTCGATGATGCCTTGCCTCTGCAGGACATCATCAAGCCCGACCCAGGACTGAGGAAGCTGCTCCAAGACATAGACAAGTCCAAGGTCAAGGTCTGGCTCTTCACCAACGCCTATGTCACGCATGCCAAGAGAGTGGTCGGCTTACTCGGGGTCGAAGACATGTTTGATGGACTCACATTCTGCGACTATTCCCGGACACCATTGATCTGCAAGCCTCACCCTGACATGTACAGAAAAGCAATGAAAGAAGCTGGTGTCGGTGATGTGCAGGACTGTTATTTTGTTGGTGAGTGAAACGCACCCCCTTGAAAGTAAACGTGCGCGGACAAGGCAGTCTTCTGACGACTGCAGATGACTCGTACCTCAATTGCACCAAGGCCAAAGACTTTGGCTGGACCGCTATTCACCTTGTCGAAGAAAGCCTTCCTACGCCTGACAAGCAGGCTTCTCAGTGCCAAATCCGACATTTGAGGGAGTTGCGGGATATTTTGCCCCAGTTCTTCAAGTCGTCGTCGACATGACTACTAGGTACCCTTGCCATTGCCGTCTGGCTCCAAGAAACATTCGCACCTTTACACTCATGATCAGAGTAGAACCTGCGTTGCAACTCTTGTTGGCAGCAGCCAGGTATAGCTGATGCGTCTAGATGAGGCACTTGATAAATATATTTCATCATAATGCAATGCATCTTGGATCGATGCCAGTATCAGGCGTACTTGTAGGATATCACCAAAACTCCGCGCTATGCCAATGTAAAGAAGAAGAAGAAGACGACGACGAAAATCATCCAGAAAGCAAACGAAGCCACGACATGTCCAGGATCATGGTCGCCGGACACTCCGAATGACGGCATCCAACTCGCCCAGTATTTGATCCCTTTCCTTCAGCGCTTCCAGCCTCTGCGCTTCTGCCGCCTTCAAATCCTCCTCCAGATCCCTGATACTCCGCTCTTGGTCACGTTCGCTATTATCGAGGCCGGGCAAGTTGGAGATGAGCACTTCGATCTGCTGTTCCTTGATGATGAGGTCTCGCGCCAACTCTTTCAGCCCAGCAGCAAACTCATCGGCGGGAAGAGGGTCGACTGCTCTCGGACTTAGCAGACAGCAGACGACTTTGGGCGGGTCGCACCATTTGCGCAGCACAAGCACCACATACCTTCTTTCTGGTGAGGTTCTTGCTTGACGTCCCGGATCTTGTCGTTGGGCCCCAGCGTGGCGAGGTCGTGCCTTTTATGGACGAAATGTAAGGATGCGACGAACTGTTGCGCAAGCTTTTGCTGCGGGTCAGCGAGCTGCCTGGCACGAGGACAGAATTGGGTACACTTCAAGGGTCGAATCTACCTGGTCCACCGCATCTTGCAGTTGCGTGAGTCGGTCGCCCATTGTGCCGACGACGAAGTAATTTTGTTGTTCGTTCAAAGTGGATGCACGGTGCTGTGGCCTGGCAGAACGAACGAACAAGCTTCTAGGTAGGTATCTCGTACTTATTAGGTGCTGCATACTGCCGCAAACGGGCAGGTGTTCTTGTAGGTACCTACTAGTACCAGGTACTTTAGACTACCGCCAACCACAGAGAGCTGATCCACCGCGCAAGCGGCAACGCCCACGCCCACCCCCTGTCGAGCTGAAGTTGACACCTTGCTGCTCAGGTGCTCATTAGTCACTTTCCCATTTTCATTCCCACGGCAATCGTCGTGGCATCGCACTCTTCCTCGCTGCCTCGACGCTTTCTTCCTCGAGTTCTTCAATAGAACGCACTGCCTCGTGCCACCGTCCCTCGTCTCGTAACGCTGCGCACGACAAATATCGTCTGGACTTGCAATGTCGGCGCCACCCAATGGCCAGGAGGGTGGCATCCCCATGCCCATGCCAGGGCAGCGTCCTACGCCCGAGCAGATTGCGGAAATTCAACGACGAGTGGCAGAAGATGCAGAGAGAGCTGGCATGACGGTGCCCGAATTCATCGAACAGATCAAGAAGCAGGCCATGGAGCAGCAGCGAATGCAGATGATGCAGCAGTCCGGAGGAGGACACGTCCACGGAGGGGGATGCAACCACGACCATGACCATGGCCATGACCATGGACAGCAAGGGCAGCCCCAGCCGATTGTTCCTGGTCCTCCCAACCCCCAGGCTCTGGCACTCGCCGCGTTCCTAAGAGGCCAGGACCTCAAGCCGCGCACCAGTATCCTGAACGGCGAGCGAAAAGACATGTTCAAGGGTACGAGAAAACATCGGGGCCGAACCTAGCCCCCACAGCGTGTGCTGTTTTGCTGTTTTCTGGTGCTAATGCGTTTTTTTCTCTCTCTTTTTTTTCACAGTCAAGCGTGCGATGCGTGCGATGCAGTCGCCTGCATACGAAAAGGCGCGCAAGAAGAACCCGCTGCTGCCGGAACTGACAGACCGAGCATCTCTCGAGAACACATTTAAGCTACTACCGCTGAGCATGCTTGCCCTAAGAGTCAGCAAGATAGAATCCGACGGTGAGTCCCGTGGCAAGAAGGGCAAGCGTGTCAAGGGCCAGTGGAATGTTCGTATCGAGCAGCAACAAGATGCCGCCGACGACATGTACTACGTTTGGCTCTACGAGGGCAGCCAGATCAAGCGCCAGCTCTACGCGGCTCTTGCTCTCGTTCTCATCTTCATCGTCGTGCTCTATCCCCTGTGGCCGTTGGTGCTGCGTCAAGGCGTCTACTACCTCAGCTGGGGACTGCTGGGCTTACTGGGACTGTTCTTCGTCATGGCCATCTTCCGAGTCATACTGTTTTGCATCACGTACTTTGCCGTTCCCCCCGGCCTCTGGCTGTACCCCAATCTGTGGGAAGACGTCTCTTTCCTGGACAGTTTCCGTCCAGTGTGGGCATGGCACGAGGTAGGAACACCATCATTGTGTTACGCACGGCCTCGGTCAAAGAGGAAAGCTGCAGCAAACTAACCGAGCGATATATAGTCTGCGTCGGAAAAGAAGAAGAAGAAGAAGTCCAAGACCGCTGCCCGATCCGTCGGCCAGAACGCCAGCTTTGCCGCCGCCACTGGCCAAGTGGCACCCACGACTGCCACGACGACCGGCACGGACACGCAGATCAACACGGGCAGTGTACAGCAGCGACAATACGTAGCTCCCAATGTGGAAGAACTGGGCGACGACGAATGAAGGGAGGAGGGACGTTTGACCGAAAACAGGATGAGACCCGGATGGGAGGGGGTGGGGTTCGGGGGGTTCGGTTTCTCGTTTTTGCAACGGCCAGAATGTATACTCAATTTGATGGCGCTTGGTAGTCGGAATTTGGTCATGTGAAACGCAGATTCGAGTGACATGAGTAGAGGAGCATTTTGCGCCACCAAGAGGGGAAACGGAAGAGGGGAGGAAATGAAAACAGATTCGAGAATCACGTCAGGCTATAACATCACGGGGGCGGCGCAGTTTGCACATTTGCGCACGAGTAGGTCGTCACGGTTGGAGAATGCTGCGTCTCTGGGCCCCTGGGCCCTTTTCTTCTTGACCACATGTATATATGTACATGTGTATATATCAGCCTCCCGCTGTCGAAGCGCGGCGCTGGTCCTGTCGTCACCTCTCCCCGAGCTGCTTGTAGAAAAAGGTCACGTCCCTCCGGTCTCCGGTCGGGCTCATCCCGTAGGCCGGCACGCGGCCCGACTCGATGTAGCCCAGCTTCTTGCAGACGGCCTCGGCAGGGCTGTCCGACTCCGCGTCGAGGACCTGCACCACACTCAGTCATCAGCTCGGGATTGGGGGGTTGCTGCCAAGGCGAAAAGAAGAGACAAGGGACGAAAACGCACCAGCAAGGTCCTCCCCATGGAGAGCGCCTCCGCCTCCAACGCGCCCATCAAGGCCCTCGCGCCGCCCCTGCCCCTGAAGCTCTTGTGGACGAGCAGCTTCTCCACACGGCCCCGGAAGGCGCCCGTCTCCGAGTGCGGCACGCAGAGCATCACCACGCCCGTGATCTCCGTGCCCTTGAGCTTCCTCCCCGTCGTGGCGGCGGGTTCCGTTCCCGTTCTGGTTCCCGTTCTTGTTCCCGCGGCGCCGGCGCTGGCATCGGCCTCGGCGTCCGGCTTGGCGACCAGCATCCAGATGAGTCTCTTGCCGTCGACGACCTCTGCGATCCGCTCCTTCCACCACGCCAGGAGTTTCTCGTGCGACAGGGGCGGCAGGAAAGTGGCCATGGTGCGGTCGTGGACTATGCACGAGGCGTGGAGGGCGGCGAGGTACGGCGTCAGGTGGGAGTGTTGTTTGGGGCTGAAGGGGAGGACGGTCCCGGGGGGTGGTGGTGGTGGTGGTGGTGGTGGTGGTGACATTGTCTGTGGTTTGGCGGCGGTGGTGGTGGGTGATGAGGGATGAGGGATGAGGGATGAGATTTTCATGCTGGTAAGATGGTCTTTCTATTCTCGATTGAATGACCAGTTATTCAGCAATGACCAGTTTTGATGGTTTGTATGGTGGATGGTGGTGGGATGGTGTT
>SRQA01000197.1:0-31038 GCA_018360365.1 Claviceps citrina
AACTTCTATATTTATTTCTTTAGCTATAACCGCAGCGTGTTATGTGTGTTTTAGGGATATTAGGGTTATACTAATTAGTACCTATTATATTATAATAACTATTGCTATTTCCTTTATTACTTTTATATAAGAATTTAATTAAGGGATTAGATTTAATTAGCTAAGTGTTTAACATATTTAGTAGGGAGGGATTAGAGGCTTTTTATATTATATTAATTTCTAGCATAAAAAGAGAAGAGTGCTAGTGTTAATATTAACACAATAGGTTAGGTTAACGTAGGCCCGGCGCATCCTAATTAGCCGCATCTAAGCTTGCCTTAGATGGGTAGCTAGTGCGCTAGTTATATAACCTATAACTTTACGCGTTATGAAAACCACTAAAAGGCCTCCTACTTAGCTAGCTAGAGAGTAATATTAATAATATTAACCAGAATCCTAGTACTTTTTTTTGCGCGCGCATTGCTTGTTATTTCTTATACCTTTGTTATTAATTCGCCTGTGTACGAATCAACATATATAAAGCAAAGCTATAATACAAACACAAAGAGATATAAAAGCTCTTATAATATATATAAGCTATATAAGCTAAGTATTATAATTAAAAAAGAATACTAATAAAATTTAATATAAGAGACTATATTCTTTTATTTATAAAAAATATTAATTTATAGTAACTAAGTAAGAAGCTTATAGTAAAGTACCTAAAACCCTATAAAATTATTAAGTTAATTAGAAATCATAGGTTAGCTTACTATATAAAGCTTCTATAAGGCATAAGACTTTATAATATCTTTTGTATTTTAAACCTAGAATTATATAAGGGAGATCTAGAGAGCGTACTAAAAGCAATATAATAAGTACCTTTCCTTATAGGAGAAGATTCTTTATATATTATAAAAGAAATTATTACCTATAAGTATTAGGGAAACTAACAAAAGTACCTTATTAAATAGGAAGGTTATAATAACTTAAAGAATACATAGATATATTACCGTGACTTTATAGATTTATAAGTCCCTTAAGAATATAATTAAAGAATTCTTTAAGAGGAAGCTAGGGTATAGTAATAAGATTAAAAAATAAGGGGGAAGAAGGATAAGAAGTAGTAACATTATAGGTATTACAGGGGATATACACGGATTAGAAGTATTAAAAAAATTTTAGGATTATTTTGTAATATTTTAAATTAGGCAATATAAAGGGAACCTTCTATAACTAAGATAGTCGTAAGCGGAGAGGGTTACCCTATTAGGACTAGAAAGCTATAAGGTTACCTTAGGCTAATAGGATCTATTTACATAAGTAAGCCTCTATTAGATTTGTATTATATAATAAGGTTATTTACTGCGTATAATTGCTAGACTTATAGCAAGGTATAACTGCTAGACTTATAGTAAGGACTAGAGGTATATAACACTTGTAATTATATAGGCACAGACCTCTAACTAGATTAGATAGAAGGGGCAAGAATTAAGACTATTACCTATTGCTACATACCTTTAAATAAGCCGTGACTTCCTTAATCTCTCACTCTAATATCCCTGACCTATTCATGACAAATATATACTTTAATCTTTGTAATAGTAGCTGCCCTATTAAGATATATAGACTATAATTTTATAGCCTATAGAGGCTTTTGTTAAGAGTTATAGATCTTAAGCAGTAGTGTTATAATATATATAATTATTGTTGATTCGTACACAGGCGAATTAATAACAAAAGTACAAGAAATAACAAGTAATATGCGCGCAAAAGGGAGTACTAGGATTCTGGTTAACGTTATTTATATTACTATCTAGCTAGCTAAGTAGGAGGCCTTTTAGTGGTTTTTGTAATACGTAAAGTTGTGGGTTATGTAACTAGCGCACTAGCTACCTATCTAAGGCAAGCTTAGATATAGCTAATTAGGATACGCTAGGTTTATATTAACCTAACCTATTATGTTAATATTAACACTAGCACTCTTCTCTTTTTATGCTAGAAATTAATGTAATATAAAAAGCCTCTAATCCCTCCTTACTAAATATATTAAACACTTAGCTAATTAAATCTAATCCCTTAATTAAATCCTTATATAAAGTAATAAAGGAAATAGCAATAGTTGTTATAATATAATAAGTACTAATTAGTATAACCCTAATATCCCTAAAACATATATAATATACTATAGTTATAGCTAAAGAAATAAATATAAAAGTTATTATAATTATATATATTATAACGCTACTGCTTAAGATCTATAACTCTTAATAAGGTAGTTACTATTATAAAGATTAAAGTATATATACTTCTTATAATAACTCTTATAATAACCCTTTTGTTAGGTTTTATACTACTCTTTTTACCTAACCTTCTATCCTAATTATAATTTTATTTATATTAATAAAGGTCTTAAGCACTTAGTTTAGTAAAGTCTTTATTATTATATTAGCTAGGTTATCTTTGCTATTAATTTAGCGGATTTTAAAGATTTCTTTGTGTTTATATAATTACTAAAAAGCTATAATATTAATTATTAATTACTTCTCTTTAGTAGTACTAAGCTTAATAAGGCATTTATATAGTAAATTTAAATTTATACATAAGATTATTAGAATTTCGGGCAAATTAAGCTAGTCTATAATTATCTTAATAGTTATGCTAATTGCGTAGGCTATATTAGTACCTTAAACTATACTATATAATTTAGAAGCAAGGGCACTGCGTGTAATATACTTATACTTTATTAAGCTATACATAATAATATTGCCTTTTATTATAAATTAAGCCTTACTAAAGTCCTTGTTTCTAATTATAATAAGGTATTTAATCTAAGAGCTAAAGTCTTTATTATTTACAAAGGATTTGTTAATAAAGACAAAGAGATTTACTCTTTTAAGATTAATTAGAATATAACACAGCCCTTAATCTAAGTAATTTATTTATTACTAAAGCCTCTTATTAAGGAATTTAATATTTTTATTTATAAGATCTTGCCTTTATGCTATAAAAGAGAGGTTAAAGGCGGCTTTAGGTTAATAAATTATAGTAATATATGCTCTATAAGCTCTTTATTAATAATATTCTTTCTAGTGCTTCTCTAGATCTTTATTAATAAGTTAAAGCTTGCTAATCTACCCTTTTTAGTAGAGAGAAATAAAGGAATTAGTATTAAGGGTAAGCTTATAACTATTAAAGATTAGAGGGTAGTTTATTATAAGCTTCTCCTTTAGCTTAGTAAGGAATTTAGTAGCTTATAGTTTGTTTTCTTTTTAATTAAAAAATAGTTAATTAGCTAAGATAAGGGTATTATTAGTCTATATACTTATAATGCTAAATTTATTTACAAAGCTACTAATAAGGAGGCAAGGGTTATATATAAAAGGCATTATAAATAACTTCTTATAATAATACTTCTAGTATATTACCTATTAGTATATGCTAGCCTTAGGGATTTTGTAAAGAGGCTTAATAATTACTATAATTATACTAGGAGAATGCTAATCTCTAACTTCTTTAGGCAATTAGTATAAGATCTTATAGTTAAGGCTTATAATAAATTAAATATAGGCTTATGTAATATCTCTTAGCTTAATAAAGATATCCCTCTTTATAAGTAAAGGAGCTAAAATTATAATTAACTATTAACTTGCTTATTAAATTATAGGAGCCTAGGTTAAGATTATCTGCTTGCTAGTATTATTATAAGCTTATACTATAAGTTATAATTTTTTGTATAGTACTAGGGTGCCTTTACCTTTAATTTTATCTACAAAACAACTGTTAAAGATATATTATATACTATGTTTTTTAGTGTTATAAATCTTAAGTTAGAAGACTTCTTACTAGAGTAAAGTATTAAGTTCCTTCTGCTAAAATACCTTAAAAGGTGCTCTTATAGTCTTTATAATGCCTTACTAGTAAAGTTAATAGGTAAGGGTAAAATCTTCTTTTTCTTTTATAGTAAGAAATGCTTTAGTAAGTAAGGTGCCTTAAAGCATTAAGTTTTTAAAGTCTTAGTTAATTAGAGGGGTCTTTTATAGTCTGCCTTTGCCTTGCTTAATAAGCTGCCTTTTAATAGTGTTTTTATTAGGAAGGTTAAAGGTAACTCTCTTTATTAGTTTGCGTGGTTAGTTATTATAATTCTCTTTATTCTTATTAGTAGGTAGAGGAGAAAGGGTCTCTTTATTAGCTATAATCTCTAGATTACCTAGATTATATAAGAATAGCTTTATAATAATAAATCTAAATTTTATTAGTCTTAAAGGCATCTCTACTATATAGGTTATGCCTTTTATAGCTAAGAGTTTATAAGAACCTTACTAACTACCTTTCTTATGCTAGACCTATACCTTAAATTATAGCAGGATCTAGTAGGTTAGAAAAGTGTTAGGCCTATTATAGTAGGCAAGGGTATTATTAATCTAGCGCTTTGTAAGTAATTTATAGGCTTTAAAGGTAGCTTTATAAATTACTTTAGCATATTAAATAATAGAAAATACTAGTAGTAAATCCTATAATAGTTATAAATATGCCCTAAACACAAGAAGTATTAGAATAAGGCTGTTTAGGCTAGTAGAGTTATTAATAGCTTTTATAGCTATTTAAAGAAGGTAGTCTTGCTATATATAGTCTCTAAGTTTGCTTTTAATAATACTATACACATATTAGAGGGGAGCGTAATATCTTTTAACCTTTCTAATGCTATTATAAGCTTCTATAGGGACCTTATTAACCTTAATTACTAACCCTTAGGCATATTAATAGAATTTAGCTAATATAAAGTTCTTCCTAGTATTATAAATAATCTATTTAGGCAGTCTAAGATAACTATTAATTTAATAAGCTCTAATAGTATTCTAAATATCTCTAGTAGTTTACTTTTTTAGTTTAAGAAAATAGGTAGCTTAGAAAGCTATAGTAAAATCTATAATATAAAGAACTAGCTTACTATTAATTTAGAGGATATTAATAATAATCTTATAATTAAACTTATAGTTATTTTTTAAAGTAAACTTAAATTAGCTAGGGCTCTTACTATAAAGTTAATACTACTTGTAGAAACTAGTAATTTTTTATAGGATTTTTAGGTTAAATTCCTTACTAGCTTTATAGAGAACCTTTTATAGTCTTTTAATTAAAGGGTAACTAAAACATTAATAAAGCTAATAAAGTTATGTTTTTATAAGGAAGAAGGTAACTACTATAGTTAGCTTAAGATCCTACTATAGATAACCTTATTAATAGGTTATAGGGATTTCTTTTATACCTTAAATTAGTAGGTTCCTTAGGTTATTAAGCTTTATATTTATATAGTTTATATTAGTAATTAAGAACAAGAAGGGTATTACTATTAGTAGCATATAGAATTTAATCTCTCTAAGCACTATAAAAACCTTTAAAGAACCTAGTAATAATACTTTTCTAGCGCTAAAGGTAATATTATATTAACTTACGGATTAGTTAATTTATAGTAAGGGAAATAGGTATAAAAGGGCTTAGGCTTAAGCAATGCTAACTATAGAGACTCCTATAGCGCTAGTGTTAGGAAGGATACCTCTAAAGGTCTCTTCTAAATAGTATACTTTAGTAAGGAAAATATTATTAAACTAAGGCTTTTTATAGGGATTACTATAGTAAAGGGTGTGTTTAAATAACTAGTCTTAAAGTATCTTAAGCACCTTACTACTATTAGGAATCTCTATTAAGAGTATTAACCTTTATAATGCTATAGTAAGGAATTATAAAGGACCTATAGGAGGATTAGAGTAGTTATCCTTTTTAGTTTTATTTAATAAAGCTATTATTACCTTAGTTTTAAGGATTAATTACTTAAGGTTATTAGGATTATTATTATTATTATTCTTACCCTTAATATAAGCAAGGAATTACTACTACTTCTACTTTATTAGCCTGCTATAATAGAATTTAGATTAATTCTAATGCTTTTATAATGCCTTATGTTCTTTAGTAAAGTGCTTTGTAGACTAATACCCTTACTTCTTATAAATAAAGTAGTAGCCCTTATAATAAATAAAGGGCCTGTGTTATTACTATTAGAAGTTATAATTCTTCCTGTAGTAATAATTAGTGTAAAACATAGCATTTAAGTTAACTTTAGCCTTTTTTTAATAAAATATACTATGCTTAGTAGCGTTTCTTTTAGCTTGCTTTACTCTAATACTTTTCTAGAGCTTTAATATTAGGTTCTTATATATAAAGGGGCTATTATAGGCTATAAGGCTATATTTAGGGATATTATTAATAGTAGTAAGAAGTGTGTTTTGTATGTTAATCTTATTATTTATATAGCCTTTAGTCTTATAATAAAGAGAGATAATCTTATTAGAGAGGAGGTTAAGGGCCTTAAGTATACTCTTTTTAGGGTTTTCTCTTATTACCTTATGTAGCGTAATTATACAAAGGTTATTATAATAAAGCTAAGTAGTATTAATAGTTTTAAAGTAGTTTTTAATAGATTTAACTATTTAGGTAAAAGTTATGCCTTTGCTAAGGAGAAAGTCCTTATAATATATTAAAGCTTTTCCTTTAAGTATTATAGGAAATGCCTTGTAAAAGAGGGACTCTAGGAGGTTAATTTGCTTATAAAGGGCTTAGAAAGTCTTTAGCTTATTATTAAAGAAGTTATATATCTCTTTACTATACTTTTCCTTATTAAAGTAAATCTTATAAAAGTCTATAATTTTTTATAATATTATTACTAGATCTAATTCTATTAGGAAGTAAAGTAAAAGATAAAAATACTTATAAGATCTCTAATAATTAAGGTTATTATTAGGTGTAGTAGTATATTATTACTATCCTTATTAAGAAACGTTTCCCTTAGGCCTTTATTATAGTAGCAAATCTTATATCTAAGCTACTTTAATGCTTAGGTCTAGAACTAATTCTTAGGGCTATTATTAAGTAAGCTTATAAGATCTCCTATTAAAGTTAGAAAGGCCTAGGGGAGCTAAGTAAATAGTTAGTACTAAATTTAGGGCCTGCCCTAGGTCTTAGAAGTTCTTATAAGTCCTCCTATTAAAGTTAGGAAGGCCTAGGGGAGTAGATTATTATATTAGTTCTTGCCCTAGGCCTTAGGGAGGCCTATAAGGTGCTGCTTTTATTATATGTAAATATTCTTACTAATCTGCTATACTAACTATAGCAGGAGGCTAGTCTAGTCTATAAAAGCTCCTAGTAGGAGCGGGAGAAGTAAGGGAAATATTACTTAGTTCTTACTAAGGGTTAAGTTAACTCCCCTAGTAGTAGTAATTTTCTAGATTTTATAAGAGCTTATAGTTAGCTATAGGGTTATAACCTATTATAGGATTTAATACTACTAGCTAGTATTATAGGGATTTAGGGAGCCTAATCTTATAGGGTGTTTAGGGGGGTCCCTTATAACCCTGCTAATTCCTAGGTTATGCTATAGGGAAGGTAGTTAAAGTAAATAAAGGAAGAGGGGAATTCCTTATAAGGTAAAAATATAAATAATTTTTTAGTGCTACTCTTTATTATATTTAAAAAGGTAATTCCTAAAGCTATTTAGATAAGGTGCTATAGTAAGAGGGAGGATAGTTACTATGCTTACTTACTAGAGAATATAATCTTAATTATAAGGGATATAATAACTCTTTATTAGGATCCCTTAGTTTAGTCTTAGCTTATATTACTATTATAAGCTTACTAGTAATAAATAATTAGTCTAATAGGAAGTAAATATTATGTTTTTATAAGAAGTTATAAAAAATATAAATAACTTTAGTGTTCCTATGTTTAAAGGCTTCTTTAGTTTAGTTTGTAAATTAGTCTCTAAACTTCTGCTAAAGGAGCTTACTAAAGAGGTCTTTAGTCTTAGCTTTTATAATAAAGAAAGCGATTTAGCTATATATTTTAGCACTTATAGCCTTACTAAGATTAAAATCTAATAGGTTAAGCTTATGCTAGTTTATTATAATTACTCTTCTATGTGTTAATAGGATTTAAGGGAGCTTTAGGATCTTATTATTAAGATTAATAAATTAGGGGCTTTATTTACCTATAAATATATATTATATTTAGTAGTAAAGAGAATAGAAATCTAATAAAAAAATAATAAAGCAGGTAGTAGGGCAGGTAAAAGGGTGGAAATCTATAGTAGTTATTAGTCTAGACTAGTAGATTTAATTAAATTAAGGGCTTAATAAATCTTATAATAAACAAGAGATATAATAATTCCTCTAATAAGCATTTAAGGCTAGAAAGAGGGAAAAATTATACCTATTAAAGCAAGCAGCATAGTATTATAGCGAGCTTCCTTTCTTAGCATAAAATAGCTTTATAAATAGACCCTAAAGAGCTTCCCTAAAGGGGATAGATTAAATTTATTTATAATCACGGAATTATCTCTTTTATATTGCTTTCTTTGTTTAGTAGAATTAACTCTACTAATTTTATAAAAAATTAGCTACTATAAGCGGAAACTAGCGTTTTATAAGATATGTAAATCTAGCTAATCTATAGTGTAATTACTACTAATTAGTGTTAATTTATATATAGGTAAATTAATAATAAAAGTATAAGAAATAATAAGTAATACACGCGCAAAAGGTAGTACTAGGATTCTAGTTAATATTATTTATATTACTATCTAGCTAGCTAAGTAGGAGGCCTTTTAGTAGTTTTTATAATGCGTAAAGTTATGGGTTATGTGACCGGCGCACTAGCCACCCATCCGAGGCGAGCTCGGATGCGGCTAATTAGGATGCGCCGGGTCCACGTTGACCCGACCCGTTGCGTTAATATTAACAATTATAATAACTTCTATATTTATTTCTTTAGCTATAACTATAGTGTGTTATGTGTGTTTTAGGGATATTAGGATTATACTAATTAGTACCTATTATATTATAATAACTATTACTATTTCCTTTATTACTTTATATAAAAATCTAATTAAGGGATTAGATTTAATTAGCTAAGTGTTTAATATATTTAGCAAGGAGGGATTAGAGGCTCTTTGCGTTATGTTAATTTCTAGTATAAAAAGAAAAGAGTGCTAGTATTAATATTAATATAATAGGTTAGGTTAACGTGGACCTAGCGTATTCTAATTAGCTATATCTAAGCTTGCCTTAGATAGGTAGCTAGTGCGCTAGTCACGTGACCTATAACTTTACGCATTATAAAAACTACTAAAAGGCCTCCTACTTAGCTAGCTAGATAGTTATTATTAATAATATTAACTAGAATCTTAGTACTTCCTTTTGCGCGCGCATTGCTTGTTATTTCTTATACCTTTGTTTATTAATTCGCCTATGTACAAATTAACACTTCTTTTAGTAATAACCTTACTACACGCAGGTTTTTATAGAAATATCTTATTACTCTCTTTAAAGGGCTAATTCTATAAAAGGTAATATACTAAATAACTATAAGTATATTAACTATAAAGGCTAAATTACTTGCTTTATAGCAAATAGTATAGGAGATAATAGCACTTTAGCGCCTCTTTTATAATATTTAACTTTATACTTATAAAGACTAAATTATTAATTATAATAATTTATAAATAATCTAGTTAGTGCTAAATAATATAAAATATACTAATATATAGCTAAGGTATATTAATATTTATAATATATAATTAAAGTAAGAGTTTAAGTAAAAAAGCTTTAAAATCTTATATCTTTTTACTATAAATATACTAGCTAATAGGTTTATAAAAGCATTAGATTATTAGTGCTTTAAGTAATTTTAAAAAATACTTAAAATAATTAATTTATATACCTAATTCCTTAAAAAGTAATTAGATTTTTAAACAAAGCTTTTAGTATAAAAACACTATATACTATAAGTTCTCCTAGGCTTATAGCTATTATAATAACTATAGAATTTAATTAAAAACAAATATATATATACTACTTTATAAGAGTAATTTAAAGAACTAAAGAAAGCTTTAAAAGCTTTATTAATTAAAGTAATTTAATTATTTTATATATAAGTATTATAATTATAAATTTAGCACTTAAGGGGGGGGGGGTAGCTAGGTATATTGCCCTAAGTAATTATATAAGAGCCCTCCCCTTAAGTAGTAAAAGCACTATTAAGGTAAATATAACTTTTTTAGGGTAAAATTTAATACTACTAATACTAATATATAAAAAAGAAAAAATAAATAAAATACCTAACTAAACTATATAAAAAGTAATAAAAGTAATAAGACTTTTATATAAAAGTATATATAATACTCTTAAAGTATACTATAATAGTTATAACCTTCTCCTCTATAGTATTAGTTATACTAGCGCTAGTAATAGTAGTAGGAGTATTATTATAAACTAAGGGCTTCTTAGTTATAAGGTCCTACTATATATATAATACTATATAGCACTAATTATATAGCTTCTTTTATTAAAAATAAAGTATATATAAAGAAGGAGATTTTCTTACCTAACTATTAATACCTTATATTACTATTATTTATTTAGCTATAAAAGCTATAATAAAAAGCAAAGGAAAATACTTATAATTCCCTTACTTATAAGTATAATAATACTTACTATGCCCCTAAGTATAATTAAAGTAATACTTATTACCCTTACTATAAATATAAGAGTATATATACCCCTAGTAAGAGTATACGCGCTTTATACTTTTAGTAAGAATAGTAGGCTATTATAAAAGTTAGTAAGTAATAATATTAAAAAGAAGAAAAGTATAAGAAAGTATACTATTAACTAACCCCTTCTTACTAGCTTAAAGCCCTTAAGCCCCTTAGTATTACTAAAAGAATTAATATTCTTCTTTTCTTTTCTAAAAGCTATAGGTAATAGTATCTCTAAGCTTATAAGCTTAGAGTTACTAAAGCTAGTATTACTAGCTCCCCCTACTTCCCTTCCTACTAGTAATATAGTTCTTTAGTAAATAATAGCGCTTATTATATATATATATATATATATTTTTAATTATAAAGATTATTAAAAGAGGAAAAAGAAAGCTTTTAACCTAGCTATAAAGGGCAGTATTATATATAGTAGGCGTAGTAAGCAAGAGGTATAAAACTTACCTTAAGCTTACTTTAGGGGTATATTATATACTTATAAAAAACACTATATATTTTAGTAATAAAGTTAATTAACCCCTTTTTAAAAGCCTTAAATTAGTATTAATTAGGGGGTATATTACCTATAGTTATATATATAAATTCCTTTAGATAATTATCTTACTTTATTATAAAAAGCGTAGTTACTACCCTTTGCCCTATGCGCTACTAGGGCACACAGGAGCTCTTTTCTGCCTATATCTAGGCTCTCTTTTTTCCTTCTCTTTTTCTCTCTCTTTTATATCTATGTATCTAGATAGGTCATACTATCACGTATTCGTACCAGTGCCTCTTTCGTGCTAGACCCTCCCATGTGGGTGGGGGGGAAATAAATTAGGTACACATACACTACCTACCAGTAGGTACCTAAGTTGTAAACTTCAAGTTATCTCCTTGGAATCCGTAAGACGTGTTTACATCCCCCTACCGACCGGATGTTACGCCAATTAGATGATGCGTAATCACCCCCTATATACCCCGTGCGACAACAATAGGTCGGCACGGAAGTTGTGCCTATGTACCTACCTACCTAGGTAGTAGGTAGGTACCTAGGTAGTCTTACGGATTCTCAGGAGACGTGCCTCGATGGCTCCCGCGTTCAGCCTTGTTGTTCAGCTTTGGGTGGTTCCCGATTCCGCGGAGCACCAAGCAGGCATCCTAGACATTGCCTGCCGCACGGGATAAGGATAAATAGAAGCTGGTCGCCCTGGGCTGGGGCTGGTGGCCTGCTCTCCCCTCTCCTTCCTTCTTTCCTTGCTCCCCTTTTGACTGTGCCGCCTGAGAAGCTAAGTCGCCTTTGCCGTGCTCTGCCTTGCTCTGTGTCGCGCCGCGCCTTCCTTTCTTGCATCCACACACCCGTCTGGTCTGTTTTCCGGTTTCTCTTCCTCCCGCTTGCTCCTTCTGCCAACGGCTTCGACTTCTACCGTCACGGAGGCACCAGTTGCCAGTTACCAGTCACCAGTCAGCAGGTCCCCCATGGCCAACTGGAATGCCTGTATATGTGCCCCCCCCCCGGCCCGCCCCGGGCCGCGATTCTGCCGCCACTTATGATTGGTCTGGCGGGTGACGTCACTGAGATTTCCTCGGAGCGGATCTGGAGATTGAACATGGAAGGGAAAAAAAAAAAAAAAACAAATACTGATTCAAAACCAACAGGGAACCCCTTTCGCCGTCGTGAATCCCACAGCGGCGGCTCCATCGTCGCGTACAAGATCCTGACGCTGCTGACCTGGCTGCTCTCGGTTGTCGTGTCCGTGTACTATGTGCTGCACGCGCCGGGGGATGGGACCGCGGTGCGGCGGCGGAGGATCTGGGACCAGATTAACGTGTATCCGACTGTGTTTACGATTGAACCTGTGGGGGGGGACATGTACTGGTATGTGCTTGCTTGCTTGCTTTGCCGGCTGTGCATCTTTCTTTTCTTTCTTCTTTTTTTTTTTTTTTTCGTAGCAACGGGCGGGCTAACCCACCTTGTTCCTCTTCCTTGCCATCCAAATTCCATCACCTTGACATCAAATCAGGCTCATCCTCTTCGTCCTGCAGCTGGCCTACGTGGCCTATCTCTTCTCCCGCAAGCAGGAGGTCGTCCACATGGCCGCCAGCGTGGGCAGCCACTTCGTGCTCAACAACCTGCTCCACTCTGCCTTTGTCATGCTCCTCGTCCGCTCGCACTTCGTCTGGGCCGAGGTGATGCTCGTGGCCAACTTTGCCAACCTGTCGGGCCTGCACTTCCGCCACGGCACGGCGGTCCCGCGCCTGGTGCTCGCGGCGGTGGCTTCCGTGCCGCTGGCGTGGACCTTTGTGGCCCTGTACTTGAACGGCGCTCTGATGGTTCACCACCCGCAGAGCTTGGTGGCCCGCAACTTTGGCAACGTCTTTGTCTGGTCCATTCTGGCCTACGGGGCGTTTTTCATTGTCGCGTTCAAGGTACGGCCGCAGCACTTTGCAATCCGCGCGTCTGTTGCTCACACGTTCCTAGGACTACACCATGGGCTACGCTCTCAGCTTCTTATCCATCGCCGTTAGGGTGGCCCAGCTTGAACGCCAGGTCAGTGTCCTGCTGGTTATCTTTGGCTGTGTCTGTTGTTATAAGTTTAACAGGGACATGCCTGTTTTTCTAGCTACCACAAGAGGGAGTGGCACATAGGCCTATATATGCATAAGAGATATACCCAACGCCCCTCGTGGACCACCGTATCCACTGGGTTGTTTGCCCCATGCTGTTTGGTGAAAAAGCCTTTTACCTTGTTAGGCTCTAGCGATGGAAAACGGGTCTTTTGCATGCAGCATCATGTTTTCATGGTACGCAGATTGGCTGTTGGCTGTTGGCTGTTGCTCGTTGCTCGTTGCTCGGACCACACTCTGTACTCTGTTGTAGTCTAAATGCGCGCAGAAACAGGGAATCCACGCTAGCTGCCCCACTTTTGACGCGGCAAGCCCGTCTATCGATAAGCGCCGCGCGCGGAGGACCCACCCTTGCTCGAGTCCACCTCCGACCACTCACCCGCTCACCCGCTCACCCGCTCACCCGCGCTCCTGCTCGACTTTGCTTCTCCATCGAGCAACTTGATCGACCGACCGCGCCGCCGAAAACCCCATCGCAAAGCCCATCGCAATCCCCATCGCAACCGCAACTGCAACCGCAACCGCACCGCACCGCAAATCTCCCCCGCCAGTCCCCTACCCGCGCCTCTCATTCCCCCCCCCCGATGAGGCGCCCCTCCCGTTCTTCCTCCTCCTCATCCTCCTCCTCCTCCCCCCCCCTCCGTCCCTCAACCCCGATGAGCGCACCGCCTCCGCCGCTGCGCCCGCTGCGCCCGCTGCGCCCCTTCCCCCTCGCCCTCCAGATCGGCACCGACATCTGCCAAATCTCACGCATATACGGCATCCTGAGCGGGCCGCCCCGCCGGCGCCGCCGCTTCGTCAACCGCGTCCTGGCGCCGGAGGAGGTGGAGCGGCATGGGGCGCGGCTGGGCTTGCTGGACGGGGGGGACGGGGTCGGCGCCGCGGCTGGGGAGCTTGGTCCGCGTGGTGGCGGGGGGGGCGACGTGAAGAAGACGGAGATGTGGAAGTTGGCTGCTTTTGTGGCGGGACGGTATGCTTGATGTTGATGTTGCCCTGAGTGCAATGGCTGGTCCTTTTTTCTTCCTCCGGCCCCTCAACTCACCCCACAAACATGAATGCTTGCTGATCAACGGACGCGCTTCTGGGGGGGGGGGGGGGGGGGCCTTTGGCTCTGGCTCTGGCTCGGGCCATCGAGCCGAGTGGGCGTCCCGTCGTTGCGTGTTGCGTCCTGCCTCCCAGCTTCGCTGCCAAAGAAGCCGCCATCAAGGCCCATCCCCACAGGAGATTGACCTTTCACGACGTCGTCATCGAGCATGCGGGCGGGCTGCAGCGCCTGGGGAGCGGGCCGCCCGTCGCGAGGATCAAAGCTGCTGCTGCCGCGGGGGTTAATGACGCTGGTGACGGGGCCGGGGCCGGGGCCGGGGCCGGGGACGAAGACGTCACCGCCCTGGTGAGCATCAGTCATGATGGGGATTACGCGACGGCGGTTTGTGTCGCGCATGATGATGCGAGGGCTCAGGGGTCGGGGGTGGTGCATTAGGGGCTGTGCTTTTTCTTCCATGTTCCTAGGTACCATCTATACAATGACAAGATGTCCCGATACCCCATGACCACCCTATCCACTGAATCAGCTTTTCTCTCCATAACCATCTCTGGATCTGGTTGCCCCCAAGCTTACTGACAGAAGACTATTCCGCCGAAACATCATGATCAGAGGGCAGCATCGTGACTGATATACTAGGGAGGTACCCTATACTAGACTCGGAAGCTATGTACCCTACATGTAGCAAGTATGTGTTTCAAGGAAGCCACAGCCGCTTAACCGCCGAGGCGTGAGACCGCCGGCCGCATTGCCAGCCTCAGGGACGCAAAGGCTGACCTCCATCGTCTATTCATGAGCAATCTATTAGCTATCCATACTGGTGGCCCAACTGTGCTAGAATGTCTGCCCTAGCAGCTTCACAGGACACGTGCTACACGAGAAGAAAAAAAAAAAAAAAAGGTATGCTTTGTCATTTGCCATCGCGTCCGTCCCCGCCTGGCCGTTCCCTAAACGCCTGCAAAAGTGTCATGATGGACCATCCTCTCGCGCGGCAATATCCACAGTGACAGCCGAGAATTCAAAGAGCAATGCAAAAGACAAAAGAAACAGAGGTCAAAGTGGAAAGACGCAGACAGAAAGAGAAAAGAAAAAAAAAAGGCATCATGTGGGCTCTAGGTTTTCCTCCTTCATGCCATTGTGTTTGCAACTGACTGCTCGAGACTGCTTCACCCAGGTCAACACGCAACATCCTGTCTTTGGTCTGATGGAGTGACAGCGCGAGGGCTGCAAGCGTGATTGTTGGACCGAACCAGGGTTTATATGCTGTCGCTCTCTTCTTGCCAAATTGACATTATCCAAATCCTTCACGTCCCAATACTAACCCTACACACGCTGCGCCACGACATGGCGTCTATTGTCCATTGAACTCTTGGCCTTCCATGGCTGCCACGCTGGATTCCACATTGTGGTAGTCAAGAATCTCGGAATACCTAGAGAGGATCAAACCATCAGCGCACTGCTCTAGATCGGTTCGGCTACAGCCCTTCTTGCACATTGTTCGAACGAGACCTACATCATGATCTTCCATGTGTCCACGGGCAGGTCGGCATCATTGAAACTCCAATCAAACTTCTCCTCGGCAACGGGCTCATCGCTGGGGTCGTGGTAAGGGCCAAGATATTCGTGCGCCAGAGCTGATGCGGCCGTAATGCGCTTCTTGGGGTCAAACACGAGCATGTTTTCGAGCAAGTCAATTGCTGTCATTTTGAGCGTCAGTCATGCGACACAAATCAAAAATCGCCAGTCCAGGATCCAGGATCCCCACAACAGGGACGGGTATGTTTTTACCATGTGCGTCCGCATGCTTGAATTTGTTTTTTAAGGGTTGTCGCTCGCGCTTGGGTAGCCTCTTGACAAATCGAAGTGTCTGATGGCAAGTCAGTATGAGAGAATTTGGTCTTGATGGTGAGAGGGCTTCCAGACTCCGCATGCCGCAGAAGCTAATGACCTACATTTTCACTGGCAATGGTGTTGATGACATCATCCGGAGGAGTACCTAGCAGCTCGGTGATGATGGAGAACTGATCGACATGGTCTTTTCCGGGAAAAAGAGGCTTGCCCTCCAGCATTTCAGCAAAGATGCATCCGGCACTCCAAATGTCTACCTCGACGTCGTACTTTTGCCACGTGAGCATGATTTCAGGCGCACGATAGTACCTGGTGGAGACGTAGCCAGTCATTTGAGGATCTTGAATTCTCGCCAAGCCAAAGTCGCAAATCTTGAGATCGCAGTTTTCGTTGACGAGAATATTACTCGGCTTCAAGTCGCGGTGAACGACACCGGCAGAGTGCACATATTTGAGGCCTCGCTGCGTCACACATGTCAGTCATGCCCAGGGCACCCGTCACATTCAGGATGATTTACCATGATTTGATAGAGGAAGTACTGAATGAACTGCGTCTCCAACGGTCTTGAAGTCAGTAGTCTGTGCAGATCTGTGCCCAGAAGTTCTGTGACGAAGTAACTGCGGAGAAACAAAGCATTAATCCAAAGTGCTGTGCAAAGCTTATTTTTTTTTTTTTTTGGCTTCCATCGATCGGGACGTACATGTCTTCGAGAGGAGAAATGAAGATGTCGCTGAGGGAAATGACCTGTTTCGAAGGGGTAGATATAAGCATCCTTCAACATTCGCAATCCGTTGGCGAGAGATGGTGTGACGACATACGTTTTCGTGCTTGAGGCGTTTCAGGAGCCTGAGCTCTCTGTAAGTTCGCTTCGCGAGAACAGGTGTGCTGAACGGCTTCATGATCTTCTTGACGGCAACGTGCTGGTTTGTGAGCTGGTCGCGGGCGGAGCTGTTGTGTGTGAGTGCGCCATGGCCGAGTGTAGATGGGTTAAGAAACAGAATTGCGCAAGCCAAAGACTGGGGCAGAGGCTCGACTTACCAGACAAGACCAAACGCTCCCATGCCAACTGGTTGGAGATCGGAATATCTGAATAGAACGAGGCATTCAGCAACGACGCGTCCCGGCATATGGTGCAAGCATCGCCATGCCCGGTCGTCGTCTCATACCTTGATGTAATCTCGAATGTTGTGCCAAAGATTTGGGCACGCACGAATTCGGCCATGGCTTCGTTTTGCAGAATAATCTCCCGACTGATTTCCCGACTGGTTTCTGCGATGGCGATGTGAGAGAACAGGAAGAGGACCAGGGCACCACTGGTGGTGGGGTAAGCTGCTGCGCCTCTCGCTCAGAGGACTCGGAAACTTGAGGCGGTGTCGATATAAGATGGGGGCAACACGGCTGGAGGCTGCGTGGGTAAGAAGGGTTAGTGATGCTTCTCGGCAAGACGGCTTTGCATGCAGTCATGCAGTTGGAACTAGGTTATGGCGTGGCGTCGCTGGGCTTATGCCAACGTACGAGCAGATGAATCAGCAGCGAGGATCGGGGAGGGAAGCACGAGCGGGGCCGAGGGGCGGCGATTCGCGCGAGGAATGAACAGCCTGTCCGTCAGCACAGTTGAGCCGACTGCCGCAGCCAAAAGTGGTTCAGAACAAAGGAGGCAACCAAGAAGAAAGAAAGAAAGAAAAGGTGACGCGGGCTGGATGGGAACGCGAGGTGTCACGGCAAGCCAGATTTCAAAGAGTAAAAGGCGCTCGCGGGCTGGCTGGGGAGACATGAACAGATGAACCTCGCGCTGCTCGTGCGGGGCTCGACGGCTGCCTTGCTTCAAGCTTGCTCCAAGTAGCATAGCATGTGCACACATGCCATCTCACAGCAGCGAACAGGCCCAGGAAACAACTAGTTTCAACCCTGGGCCCATATCCGCTCCGAATCTGCATCGTCGGCATCGAGCGCCACGACAACGTGCCTCTGGCATGCGGCTGAAGGCATGGGCGCCTCATGCGACATGCGCGCCATGGAGCTTTTGTTTGAACTTGGGCGGACGCGAAGCAGTTGGCATTGGCATTGGCATTGGCGCGTGGTGTATGTGGTGTTTGTGGTGTTGGTTTGGGTGTTGGGCCATGGTGTTGGTAATCTTGGTACTGGTATTGGCATTGGTCAATCACGGTACACACCTCTGACGCTTGTATCAAGAGAACTCGGCAGCACAGGTAGACGACGTCGCACGCAGACGAGCCCGACCGGCGACGTGGCTCAACAACGGATGAGTAGGTATCTAGCACAAGACGATTAGAACTCCGCTTGGACGCGGCTGGACGCGGCCGCGGCGCATCCCCAGTGACTCCATCCCGCGCGCGAGGCAATCGTGGCTGACCTGGAGTGTGTGTCCTGACGAGGCAATCTTGTCAGCAGGCGTGTTGCTGGTGTTGCTGCTGAGAATCGAGAGCGATGATAGCAATGACAGCAATGACGGCGATGATGAACGGCGGCAGTCTACCGAGGGAAAGGAGAAGAGAAGGGAGGAGCATGCAGGAGAAGGAATCGGCCATGGACTCATGGCGCAAGGCAGATGTCGTAATCTCGCAATCTCGCCGCGCCGACTCGGCTGTGCTGCTGCCAGCTGCTCACGGGGACAGGGCGGCGGGCGGCAAGCGAGGAAGGAGCAACTGGGCCAGCACAGCACGACCAGTGACCACTGACCAGGAAGACCAGGACCGACCCCGCCGGCGCCAGGAACGGCGACGTCTGGTCACTGGTCGCTCGTCGAGACCAGACAGGGTGCGTGTGAGCGTGCGTGTGCGTGTGCGCATTCAAGACCCGTCGATCGAGATCCCAGGCACTCATCGCCCGCTCTTCTGCCCGGTCGGCGGTGTTCGTGTCCTGGGACCTGGACTCCTGCCTCCTGGGCTGACGCCGGGTCCATGTGGTCCACCGTCCAGGCAAGGATCGAGGGCGTCTCTAGAGACATCGAGCCCTGCTAGGCTGCTACCGCACCCCAAGTCGCCGCCTCATACAATCCCCCGCGCCGCTCTACCTCCCACCTGCTAACGCCAACCCGCGTCGGCCAATTCCAACTCACCACCCGCGCATCGACGCCTCGGTGCACAAATCGACCAAACCCCCGTCATGGAAGAAATGCTCCGCCGCGCCGCGGAGACAAAACACGCAAAACACGCCCCCAACTTTTTTCCTTGCTTCCTTGGCAGACCGAGAAGAAAATGGGGGGGGAAAAAGGGAGGGAAAACCAGGCTAGCATATCACGCTATTGATGCAAAAAAAAAAAAAGGAGGCCCGGGTACCTAATAAATTTCCCTCGCCAAAGCTCCTGGCGTCCAAGTCCATAGACGTTGGTCGCATGCACAAGGGAAGAGGGCGCATCTGCATTTCTCCATCAGTTGTTTCATCACGGCATTGTGCGCATGTTACATGCGTGTATGCCGTATTGTGCTGCTTCAAATCATGTATCGCAAAAGTCTCGTATTCCAACATGAATATATCATGTATACAACGTTGCAAAAAGAAAAGGAGGAAAAATAACAACCCGCTCGGAAATCGTCTTCTCTCAACATTAACACATGCTTCTTTCCGTCACATCCTCGTTTGTATCACTTCTCTGCCTTGTGCAATGATCAAAAAAAGAAAAGAAAAACCCAAAATAAGCCCATGAAACAACCACAAGTCTGTGTCGTTCACTGTCTCTCCACCACAAGAGGCTCCACATTCCAAATCTCCTCCGCGTATTCATTGATGCATCGATCGCTGGTGAAGAAGCCCATGCGTGCCACAGAGGTGATGCATTTCGCAATCCATTCATCCTGGTTTCGGTACGCCTCGTCCACGAGACGGTGCGTCTCAATGTAGCTGTGGAAGTCATCTGACACGAGGTAGTAATCTCCGTGGCTGCGGACGGCGCCTATCATGGCTGAAAAGTCGTGAGGCGTGCCGAACGTCCCCTTTTCAATCTCGTTGAATACCCTGTCCAGGTCTGCGTCGATCACGTGCGATCCATACGTGTGCGCGTGTCGGAGATCTTCCACGTCTTCGGCGAGATTGCCGAAGAGGAAGATGTTGCTCTCGCCGATTTCGCGCGTGATTTCAATCTAGCCCTTGTCAGACGCTTGCATCGGCGTAGGACAGAAAGGTTTGACACGGGCCTGTTTTTGCCGTCATGAATGGGAACTTACGTTTGCCCCGTCGCATGTGCCTATAATGAGACCGCCATTGAGCACGAACTTCATATTGCTCGTTCCAGAAGCCCTGTTTGCATTTTTTTTTTTTTTTTTCAGACAAAAAAAGATTAGTCATTATTCGCGGCAGATGACCGCCGTTTCTTCATGGTTCATGGTGAACGAATGACTCCATCTACATGGCCTGAGAAAGAATGGGTTATGTTCACGTACTCGGTCCCAGCAGTCGAGATGTGCTCGCTAATGTCTGAAGCAGGACAGATGATTTCTGCCTTGCTCACGTTGTAGTCCTCCAAGAAGATCACCTTGAGAAGGTCGCCGATGTCCTGATCTTTGTTGACGACCGCTCCCACGGCGTTGATCAGATGAATAATCTGCTTGGCCATCCAGTATCCAGGCGCCGCTTTGCCACCAAAGATGGACACCCGGGGCAGCTGCTTCTTTCTTTCTTCGGGACTCATGGCCTTGAGGGAGAGATAGCGATGGATGACGCCAAAGATGTTGAGCTGCTGACGCTTATACTCGTGGATGCGCTTAACCTGCACGTCGAAGAGAGACGAGGGATTGACGACAACACCATTTGCGTCCTTGATGTGTTGTGCGAGGCGAACCTTGTTGGCGTACTTGATCTCCGCCCATTCCCGACGGAATTCCTTGTCTCCGACGTGCTGCTCTAGCTTGTTCAGGAGCGTCAAATCTTTGAGGAACTCGTGGCCACCGCACTTGGATGCAATGAGCTCAGATAGCCTGGGGTTGGCTTGGTGCAGCCATCGCCGGGGCGTAATGCCGTTGGTGACATTCGTGAACTTGTCTGGGCCGTAAATTTCAACAAAGTCCTTGAAGATGGTTGTCTTGATGAGGTCCGAGTGGAGTTCGGCCACGCCATTGACCTTGTGTGAGCCGACAATGGCGAGGAACGCCATGCGAACCATCTTGGGTTGGGATTCCTCGATAATGGACACGCGGCGGAGCAGGTCTCTGTCATTGGGGAAAGCCTTTTCAATCTTCTGGAGGAAAAAGAGGTTGATGTCGTAGATGATTTGAAGATGACGCGGCAGTAGGTGCTGAACTAATCCAACGGGCCACTTCTCCAAGGCCTCGGGGAGGACAGTGTGGTTGGTGTATCCAAACTAGATGATTTTACAATGTCAGTAGTCCAGTGCCCGAGTTATCCTTGATTTCTTTTTTTCTTTTTTTCTTTTTTTTTTTTTTTTTTTTTTTTTTTTTTTGCTTCATGCAACTTCACTGTGGATGAGGTGCCACCGACCGTGTTCGTAACAATATCCCAGGCAGCATCCCACTCAAGACCTTCTTTATCCAGCAAGATACGCTGCAATTCGACAATGGCCAGCGTGGGATGCGTATCGTTCAGCTGAATAGCAACTTGGTCGGGAAACTCCTTCCACGGTCGCTTGGACTTTTTGAAACGGCGGACAATGTCATACAGTGATGCAGCTACCCAAAAGTACTGTTGCTTCAAACGGAGCTCCTTGCCCCGCTCAAGGTTGTCGTTTGGATACAGAACGGCACTGATGGTTTCGGCGCGTTGCTGTTCCGCCACAGAGCTTTCGTAGTCACCGTTGTTGAACTTCTGGAAGTCAAACTCGCCGCCGGAAGCTTTGCTGGACCAAAGACGGAGATTGTTGGTAGTAGGGGTGTCATATCCGGGAATTGGCACATCGTATGCCACAGCCTGTACGATTTCGCCTCCCTCCCAGATTGATACCACCTTGCCGTCTGCATTGGTGGACCTATTCACTTGGCCAAAGAATTGGATCTATGGTTGGATTGGAAGAGCCACTATTTAGCGCCAGACACGTCTTGATAAGTACGGCATTCTTGGCGAGCCAACTCACATCGACGGTAACATCATGACGAGGGAACTCCCAAGGGTTGAAGTCAAGCCAGTAATCAGGAACTTCGACTTGATATCCGTCGACAATCTCCTGCTTGAAGATACCATAACGATAGCGGAGACCGTATCCCCAAGCAGCAAAGTTCAATGATGCTAGACTGTCAAGGAAACAAGCGGCTAGTCGGCCAAGACCGCCATTTCCGAGCGCAGCATCATGTTCCTGCTTGATGACATCTTCAATCCGGAAGCCAAGGTCTTTTAGCCCATCTGGTTCGATCCAAAGTTAGCCTTGGAACGCTGCGAAAGATGGAAGCGTGGCAGACAAACCTCTGGCAATGTGCTTTGCGCCGACATTCAGCATAGCATTATCCAAAGCTCGTCCCATCAAGAACTCCAAACTCAGATAGTACACTCTCTTGGTGTCACGGTACGTCTGCCGCTGCTGCGTCCTGTTCCAATCAGTAATCAGACGGTCCCGGAAAGCAAGGCTTGTGGCCGAGTACGCTGCAATCTCGTCGCAGTTGAACATGCTCCGTGCCAGGGTCGTTTCCACATGCCGAACGACTTCTCGCTCGAAGCCATCCTTGTCGCGGAAGCTGGATACTTGATTTCGCTGCCAAGCCTCGCGTTGGGGCTCCGGGATCGATGCTACATGTTTGGGTTAGAACGACTCGGTCAGATACAGACAGAGGCAATTCACGTCTGGTCCGCATATGCGTGCGCCCGAAGGTGAGAGTCTATATGGGCGTGCTGATGGCTGGCACGCTTGTACCGGCCCGCCATCCACCACAAGGGACGGACGCATCGTCAGGAGGGACATGCCTTCGACACTCTTGATCTCGCCGGCTCCGAAGCCAGTGAAGGTCCGTTTGTGCTTGGGACGGGAGATGCCTGCAGGCCCAACCCCACCAGTGATGTCCACAATGGGAGCTCCTGTGGAGGGCCGTCTCTCCCTTGTCGGCAGTCGTTGCTGTTCACTCGCCATCGTCTCGCCGTCTCGCCGTCTCGCCGTCTCGCCGTCTCGTCGTCTCTTGTGTTTCTGCGGAAAAGCAGATCAGCTCAAGTAGTTGTCACGCCGATGAAGCAAGAGGAAACAGGCAAGAGTTTTCCGGCAAAGCGCTTCCTGTTCGAGGTATTTATCTAGTACTTTGCAAGCCAGCTGAAGCTCAAGAGTTTACGCTACTGGTGCTGGATGGTGGAGTCAAGCGTGCCAGACCAGATGGGCCGAGGAGGGGGTGCTGAGGGGGTGCTGAGGGGGTGCTGAGGGGATGTTGGGGTGTGAGTCCCGTGTGGCAGTCCCGTCCGCCCGCCCGCCCCACTTCAGAAGCAAGCTCGATCCGTGGACCAAATACAAGTTGGGTGCCGGATACGCCACGCCAGATACGCCACGCCAGATACGCCACGCCAGATACGCCACGCCAGATACGCCACGCCAGATACGCCACGCCAGATTGGGTGCTTATTAAGCCGGGCCGAGTGATAGGTGAGCCGGACATGGGAACCTGGGCTGATCAATCTTTAAACAAGCCGTGTGTTTTCATCCTTGCCCACCTACTATGGAGGCATCACGTCGGTGCCGAGCAATTCTCATCTTCAATCCGCACTGGAGGCACGAGAATAGCCCAGTTGTACGTCGTAGTCGCAGTGTTACTAGGGACGCTTGCAGGACATGGCTCGTTGGAGAAGAGGTCATACTTAAAGTAAAGTACAACCTCGCTCACTCGCCCGTATTCGCCCGCATGCCAGGAACCATCTTTCAAACACTACGGTTGCCAGATAATGGAGCTAAAATAAGCATGGAACTCATCCATGTTGGCATCTAAGACATCTGACATGTGACATGAAGCATCCTTCAGCATGGTCAACCTTGCCGTCGGCCAACTGCTGTAATGAGTTGTCATTTTTCATCATTAGTGTGCGCGTGAAAAGCCCGCTCGCAGGCGACGGTCATTCTACGTCAAATCGTCCTCCCTGCATTTCCAGCCGTTCCGTACAACATGGCACCGTAGCCCAGGTGCTCATATCATATGCCTATCCAACTCCGTCGAAATCAATAGTCATGATCAAACATTTCGTCATGGCGGGCCAGTGTAGTCCTTCCTTTTGAAGCCCAAGACAACCAGCTTTGGAAATGATCCGTATTCGAGCTAGGCCCAATGTCATTTGTGGCGGGCTTCCATCGCCAACTCGACCGTTTTGGTTCTCGAGAATTTCATGTAAAGATGCGCTGGTTATGCTGTTCATATAAAGGCAAGTTCGGTTGAAGCGTCGCCGGAATGTCTCAACATGGTTGATTCATAGGGCGGAATCGAGAGTTGAGTGAGCAAAATGCGACTCAATCAGTCGCTGTGCATCGCCCAGGATGTGAGATGGAGGAATTCGAAACACCGTCATAAACTCCTTCCTTCATGCTCTCAAGTCGCCGGTATCCCCGTAGCCCGCTCGCTTGTGTCCTGTACATATCGCCGTGGTCCATCATAAAATCCCCGAGTCTTTCAGAGCGTTGTTCAATATCGTTTCTTTGACGGCGGCAAATACTAATCGAATATTGGACGTGTCGGTCGCTTGCGTCAAGCTATGCCGGTGTCAGTCTTGAATGGCAGTTGGGGACAATGGTGGCAAACGGGTGGTTCCGATCCATGACTTACTGGGGATACAAGTTCAAGTGCGCACGATTCACTTGGTTAAATCGCCACAATAAATACTTGGCGGCTTTGTTGACATCGTTTCCCCCTGAATAATCGGGAAAGTAGTTACCCAATGGGGATCGCGTTAATTTTTGTTTGAAGATATCAACCTTGTTGAGGAACAAAATGATGCTTGTTCTCATGAACCAGCGGGAATTCACGACAGAATCAAACAGCAAAAGGCTTTCCATCATTCGGTTCTGTTGTCGTCATCATGAGCACATCGCCATATGAGGGGGGAATAATCATGACAGTCTCACCTGACTACTCTCTTCGAGAAGCACTTGGTCGTATTCTGAAAGGGCGACGCAGAAGATGATGGACGTGACGTTCTCGAAGCAGTGAATCCACTTCTTCCTCTCGCTACGTTGTCCACCAACATCAAACATGCTGTAGCCAAATTAGCCACAAAGTACAGAAAGAAACCGAGATGGGCGATCGAGGTAACTTCTAGGTCGAACGTACTGTATGCTGAGCTGGCCCATTTGGAATCGTGTTTCATATATGCCCGTGGTTTTGGTACGAGCTCGCAATACATCCATCTCGTTTGGGAGATAATCTATCGCAACTATTCGCAATGCCTCTTGGAAGAAGCTGAGTGGCAGGGGTCAGCACTACATTGACAGGCCGGCGCATGCCCAAAGTTAGGATGGCAGATGGCAGATGATAGGTACTCACTACTCTGCCGAGTCCATGAGATAAAACTCGGTCTGATGCTCCATCAATCGGTCCTTTGCGGGGTCCGCCCAAAGTGACTGTACAGCAACGCCTACCTGAGGGTCGATGTGGGCTTGGGGACCAGATTCGGCCTGATAGGACACAAGGTACTCTATGTGGCTCTTGTTTTCCGCCATCTGCGGCTTGATCCCAAACTGGTCCATTGCCGTTATAACAGCCTTGGCGCATTCAACGAGATTCTTAAAGACGGTGGGCCGGTAATTGTACAATTCATCTTCTGAATAGCCCTTGAGATGAATAATCTTCATTTGCTTGACGATGGTTGACTTGCCACTCTCACCGGATCCTGTCGGCCAAGGGTCAGTGTTTGGAGGCTGGGTACTTGCAGCAGCGTTTGTGGAATGTCATACCTAATAGTAGAATCTTGCATTCTTTTCGCAGTCGTTTTGAATCTTCTTCGATGACTTTATCGATAGCCTGGCTCTTCTTCTTCTGTTCTGCCTCCTCACTACTTGAGCTCACACAACCACCCATAGTGAAAGCCCCTGGCTCGGCGCTACCACGTCGGCGCGAATCAATGAGCAAAGGATGACCTAGGGTCTACCGGACGTGGCAATCGACGGGCGTGTATCTCCAATCCGTACCTCGGAGTCGCATGGCAGCATGTAAACTATCAAGGCCGAATGCGCGGGCAGAGGGAAACACGCTGCTCGTGATATCGGGGGCAAGGAAGTCGTCGGACGATGGAGATATGACGGGGCAAGACAGAGGGACTGCCTGCTTCTATCCTGCAGAGTCGGTTGCTCGCTCGTTGGCACGCCTGTCTTTGGGCTGCTGCTTCGCGGGGCTGTCCGTCACGGCCAGGTCGACAGGGTACAGGAAATGCAGGATATGCAGCAAACAGGAAGCAATTGTAGGCAGGCAGCGCGGCGGGATGGGGGCGGAAGGCAGCCTTGAAACCTGTCGGCGTCGGCTTGTCTTGGACGGAGAGTGCCAGGACAAAGCCGGTGTTGACGCTGGACAGTCGAGGCGGACGGAGATGATGACTGCAGTCGCCATCGAAGGGCTCGAGGCAGGTGGGTGGCACTGGCACAGTGGCACGCCACCCACTCACTTGGGATGAGCGGAGCGGAGTGAAGTGGAGGCGGGCCAGGCGACTCCAACCAGACCCCCGCGTCCCCCGCCCCTGCCATTTGCCATTTGCCGTCAGCAGCCAGAGTCGCTGGACAGTTGTCACTTGTCAGTGGACTTTCACTGTTCGGCGGACACTTGATTTAGATCTCATCTTTGGTCCGCAAAGCAAGTGCCAACAACAGCTCCTACCTGCCTAGGTACCTAGGTAGTATCCAGGCATTGCGGGCGTACTAGCATCCACGGGAGGGAGGGATGGAAAGCCGAGGCAGCCAGAGCAGCCAGCAAGTTGGACGCCAATGCGCCATGCTCGGATGCCCGTCTCACCTGCGCCTGCCTGGTTGGCAGTCGTTGCGCCTCGTCAGGGGCTTCGTTGTTGTCATTAACGGCGGCCAATCAGCCCGTCTCGGATACTTTATACATTGTGCATGAGCGTCGACTGCAAACGCAAACCGTGGCACACGAAACAAACAGTCATTGGTAAATCTTGCATGGCCTGTGTCGGCTTGAGGCTGATGCACCACCGTGCCAGGTCGAGGTGCTTGCCCGTTGTATTATGTAATGTATCAACATTGGCGGACATTGTGAGGATAAGCGACCGACTTTGATACAGACCAATCAAGGTGAAGAGTCACTGAAGAGTCAAGACGCCAGGACTCCAGGCTTCCCACATGGCAGGACCCACCCGCCAGATGCGAACCCCTGAACGCCCCAGTTGCCTCCCCTGTCCCTCAAAGCGAGGAAAGAGCCTCCTCCTCTTTGGCCCGAATCACAAAATCAGGCAAGACCTTGCTGTATTTCGCAATCCGCTCATTGGCCAGCCAGAGATGGCCAGTCGACAACAGACTGGCAAGACTAGCTGGTACTACCCACGAGGTACTAGTAGCCTGTAGGTAATTTCCACGTGTGGGGATTCGGTTCCTTGCTCACGATTTTGCACCTAAAGCCTAGCATCATGACTGGCTATCAGGAACGAGACTGCCAACCAAAAATCAAGCAAGGCGAATCCTGTTCCGTAACTAGTAGTTCATCTCGATACTACGCAGGGGCCGGGGTACTGACAACTGAGCCTGCCGAAATGAAGACATGGGCCATGCCACTCACTATGGACGCAATATTCTGCCGAATTCTGTAGGGTAGGACACGTGATGGGCATCGGGCATTGAAGAAGAAGAGGGACGGCTTCGAGGATGCGATTGTGACGGACACGTTTCCGTGACATCGACATTGGCTACGAGGCACCTACGGGGCACCTACATGCCTGCATCATCACCATCCCGTTTTTCTTTTTTGTCATTATTTATCCCTTTGAGGACCCTAGGCTGGAGCCAGTTTCCACCTCCGTCAAAACCTCCAGCAGCTGCACCGCCCCTCGACAACGGGCTAGCACAGGGCCAGCACAACAACACAACTAACCAACCCGCGCCGCATTGACACCTCATCCTGCATACTGCGCGCGACGCCAACCAACCGACTGGCAGAAGTACTGTACTGCTGAGCATTTGCCGCCTTCTCGTGGTTCCCATCGTCATTGGCCTGTTGCTGCATCAAGTCGTACCGACGCTCGAACCTACCCGCACCGGTTTTCAGGTCAACACGGAGCAAGTGATTCTCTCCGTCTGTGCGAGCCGAACTACGATCCCGCATTCATATTCCACTCGCCCAAGGATCAACTCAAACCATCTTGAGACGTCTGCATCTGCATCAAGTTGCACCCACCGCCTTTGAGAACCCGTGTCCCTCTTGACCTAATTGTGTCAACCCAGGACCCAGGTCCAAGCATCGCATGGCGCCTCAACTCTAGTCGCAGACGAACATATATAGCAGTCGTTGGTTGGGAAAGCACGGACATACTGATTGGAGAATCTGATCCCAAGATGGCCTCTACAGGACAGGAAGACGCTCCCAACGGCACAGGCTCGCCGACTGCGACGGATGTCCAGCCCGTGCTGACTTCGGTCTCTCTCACCGACGACAACAGCGTAGGAAGCATTGGATTCTCACCCTTGGTGATAGTTGTTGGGTTTCATCACGCTCGAGGACCAGAGGTCGAGACCTGGTTTGGTGCTGAAGACGGCATCGATCCCGCTATCAAATACGATTGGCCGTTGCTGCCTTTCATGGCCCTGAGCGACGGAGCCCATGCGTAAGTCCACTTGAGCAGGGCACCATGATGGATTGGGTGAGACAAGACTGACGCAGAACCCAGATCCGAGGAGGACTTCTCTTACTTCACACTTTTGAAGCCCAAGACAGACGCCGAACCAGCCACGTCGCTGTTTGGAATTTCATGCACAAGACAGCTCGACTCATCCCAGCTGATTAACCGACCAGCAGACGTAACTAGATCCACAGTGCAAAAGGCTGTGGTTGTAATTGCCGACGGTCCACAGGGTTTTGGCATGTTGCGCGAGAGACTCGGTATTGTCACTCAGGCTTGGTTCGCGCAACGGGATTTCGCTGACACGGACATTCTGCGACGCTTTCAGGAGAGCCTTGCTGATGAAAAGGCAAGGGGCACACTGAAGGAAGAGAGCGAGCAAGATCTGCACTTGGGCATGAGCTTGCGTGAGCTCATTCATGAGTTCAAGTGGCAGGCACTAGTGCTGCTCAAGTGTTGTCTGCTGCAACCCAAGGTATGCATGCACTGCGTATACCTTGTTGATGCTTTACAAATGTCCCTGACACTGACATGCCCCGAGATGCTCTTTTTCGGCTCCAGATGTGACAGGCTTTGCATGGTGCAGTTCTCTCTCATATCTCTGATACCCGGCCTCATCCGAAACTTGCAAGATTGTGCCGACCCCGAACTGCACCACTATGAGACAAAACTGGCTCAACCCACTAGCCTGCAAAGCAGCAATCGAAGCTCCCTACTCTCGTTCATGGGGCTGCCCTTGCAAATATTTGGCAAAGTTCGTCCATGAAGCCTCCCTACGCCTCGTGAGCCTGCTTGAATGGTGGTGTTGTTTGATGACGACTCAAAAACTGACCACTGACCAAACATGAAGGGTGGATTTTTCGGTCCTTATACGCCACTCCAACAGCTCGATGTCCTGGCCGATTTCGGAACCAAGTCCTACATGGTGGGCAGCACCAACTCCCTGCTTCTGCAGCAGAAGGACCGATACAGCGATATACTCATCAACCTAGACGAAGACACAGTCAACATCACCTCGCCCTCGCTGAGATCTGCGCTGTCGCTGACCGCGGCGGATCGCAGATGGATTGACTTTGTGACCCACGAGGTAAATGAAACTTGGGATGAAGCAAACCCCAGCAGACCGAAAAACATGCAGTACGTGGGAAGCGAGGACTTTATTAGATCCCAGTTTGAAGCGTACATGTTAGGTTTGATATCGTCGGTCAAGTACCACAACTTCTTGTCCAGCCAAGGAGAGGACATGTCGAGCCTGGGGGCCGATGGCGACCCTGCCGCGGATTTTGGACTCGAGTGGGTGGAGGCGTGGGCCAAGACAGAGAACTATCGCATATGGAATGCCCACACGGATACAAACCTGTTCGCTGTCTCTGAGCCCAAGCATCCATGTGCAGGCGGCTTAACCATTGAGGACATTCAACGCCGAGTGGCGGACCAAATCAAGGATCTTCACCTAGACGAACGCCTTGCACAGGGCCGAGACATTCTCGGGAGGAACTTGACGGCAGGTCGTGAAAAGGCCTCGACCATGTTCAACAAACTCTACTCCGACCTTGAATACCTACGAGAGTCACAGCGGCGCCGCTCGGAAGAGACTCGCACCCAAGGGCCAAAGTCTCCCGCAGAAAAAGGCACATACCCCGTCGATCTCGCCAAGGCTCAACAGACGGTCAACTCTGTCGGCGCCAAAGCAAGCGCCTACATGTCCAGCTGGGCCACGTGGGCAGGTGAGAAGCGGAAAACGGGCGCCTGGGGCGCTGGCTGGGGCAAAAAGACTACGAGCAACCACAGCAGCAGCAGCAGCATCAACAGCAAGGACAGGCCAGCCAAGGAAGATGGCGCCTCGCCGTCCGCCAGCTACAACGATATGAATAGCCAAATCGATCACCCACAGTCACGATCAACCTCGACAGACGACTTCCACGAGCGGCCCCCGACACACGCATCATTTAGTGAAAGCATCCTCTCCAAGGCCAGTGACCGTCCCCTGACGGGCTCATCCGACTCTGACAACAGAAGCCTGTTCCACGAGGTGAACGAGACGGAGCCGGAGTCCTTGTCCCATCCCGACGGCACCAGCCACGACAAGACCAGCCACGACGCTTCCGAACCGTCGTCGATACACGGTGAAGAAGCAACAACACCCACCCCCCCGAGTGATGGCTTCCAGACAGAAGAAGTCATGGGTGCAACGTGCCCCACGCCAGACCAGTCGGCCAAGGAGACCAAGCAAACAAGTTTGGACTAGGCGCCCCCCCCC
>SRQA01000198.1:0-30666 GCA_018360365.1 Claviceps citrina
AGTAAGTAAAGTGCCTTAAAGTATTAATTTCTTAAAGTCTTAGTTAATTAAAGGGGTCTTTTATAGTCTACCTTTGCCTTACTTAATAGGCTGCCTTTTAATAATATTTTTATTAGGAAGGTTAAAGGTAACTCTTTTTATTAGTTTATGTGGTTAATTATTATAATTCTCTTTATCTTTATTAGTAGGTAAAGAAGGAAGGGTCTCTTTATTAGCTATAATCTCTAAATTACCTAGATTACATAGAAATAGCTTTATAATAATAAATCTAAATTTTATTAGTCCTAAAGGCATCTTTACTATGCAAATTATGCCTTCTATAGCTAAGAGTCTATAAGGACCTTGCTAACTAGCTTTCTTATACTAGACCTATACCTTAAATTATAGCAGGATCTAGTAGGTTAGGAGAGTATTAGGCCTATTATAGCAGGTAAGGGCATTACTAATCTAGCGCTTTGTAAGTAATTTACAGGCTTTAAAAGTAGCTTTACAGATTACTTTAGCGTGTTAAATAACAAAAAACGCTAATAGTAAATCCTATAATAGTTATAAATATGCCCTAAACATAAGAAGTATTAGAATAAGGCTATTTAGGCTAGCAGAGTTATTAATAGCTTTTATAGCTATTTAAAGAAGGTAGTCTTATTATATATAGTCTCTAAGTTTGCTTTTAATAATACTATACATATATTAAAGGGGAGCGTAATATCTTTTAACCTTTCTAACACTATTATAAGCTTTCACAGGAACCTTATTAACCTTAATTACTAACCCTTAGGCGTATTAATAAAATTTAGCTACCGCAAAGTTCTTCCTAGTATTATAAATAATCTATTTAAGCAGTCTAAGATAACTATTAATCTAATAAGCTCTAATAGTGTTCTAAATGTCTTTAGTAGTTTGCTTCTTTAGTTTAAGAAAACAAGTAGCTTAGAAAGCTATAGTAGAATCTATAATATAAAGGACTAGCTTACTATTAATTTAGAGGATATTAATAATAATCTTATAATTAAACTTATAGTTATTTTTTAAAGTAAACTTAAATTAGCTAGGGCTCTTACTATAAAGTTAACACTACTTATAGAAACTAGTAATCTTTTGTAAGATCTTTAGGTTAAATTCCTTACTAGCTTTATAGAGAACCTTTTATAGTCTTCTAATTAAAGGGTAACTAAAACGTTAATAAAGCTAATAAAGTTACGTTTTTATAAGGAAGAAGGTAACTACTATAGTTAGCTTAAGATCCTACTATAAATAACCTTATTATTAGGTTATAGGGATCTCTTTTATGCCTTAAATTACTAGGTTCCTTAGGTTATTAAGCTTTATATTTATATAGTTTATATTAGTAATTAAAAATAAGAAGGGTATTACTATTAGTAGCACGTAGAATTTAATCTCTCTAAGCACTATAGGAACCTTTAAAGAACCTAGTAATAATACTTTTCTAGCGCTAAAGGTAATATTATATTAACTTGCGGATTAGTTAATTTGTAGCAAGGGAAATAAGCGTAAAAGGGCTTAGGCTTAAGCAATACTAACTATAGAGACACCTGTAGCGCTAGTGTTAGAAAGAATGCCTCTAAAGTGTTATGGACTGGCCCTATTGCTACTGCTAATAGGCGTTGGAATGCTATTAAAAGACATAAAGAGAAAGGAAGGAAAGGTAATATAAAGACCCTATTATACCCCCTTTATACCCTTACTATAAATACCCCCTTGTTATTATATATAAGCCCTACGCGTAGGGGAGGGTATGTATAACTACTAATGCGCACTTATATTAGCCTTATATTAGGCAAAGCCTAATACTATTACATAGCCTTCTGCCCTAGGCAGCGGCTATACTACGCAGACACTACTTATATAAAAGCGCTAGGTTAGTAAGAAAAAGCTATAGGTAAGTAAATTAATAAATAAAATATCCCTATTATATTTATAGTTACTAGGAGATAAGTATAAACACTACTAAGGGAGGTAAGCTAGCCTAGCTAGGATAGGCACTAAACTAGTAAGTTAAGGAGATAGTCTAGGGATAGGCAAGTAAACTAACATAAAGAGATATAAAACTAAATAAAACTATAAACCTTACTAGGTAGCGTAAATAAGTAATATAGTAAATATAATAAGCGTAGTATAAGCATAATATACTACACTAAATAGCTAGTATAAAAGCAAGACATAGGCTATTAATAGTTACTAGTAGTTAGACTATATCTAAGTAACCTGCCTAATATTAGTACCTACTTAAAGTAAGGCGCTTATATTAGGTATAAGAAGCAAGTTATTAATAGCTAGTATAGCTAGCTAGTATTATAAGAACCCATAGTTATTATTATTTGCGTGTAATACCTAGACTAGATAACGCTATATTAGACGCCTATTAGAGGTATAAAAACCTTATCTTATCTGCCCTTAAAGTCCTGCTAACTATCCTTCTTTATTCCCCTTATTATAAAGAGTTTTTATTTTATTACCTATTACTTTCTTATAAACTTATTATTATTCTTAAGCTTACTTTATATTATTAAATCCTATGCCTAGTTACTTACTATATTATAGCTACCCTAAGGCCTATTACTACTATAGTACTTACTACTACTATACTACCTAAGCTACGCCTAGGCACTATTCCCCTTATATAGGTTTTAAAATATTAGTAAGTAGCCCCTACTTGCCCTAGCTGCTTATATATACCTATAGCTATTATAGCCTTCCCTAAGCGTGCTATACTAGCTCTTATAACTGCCTCTTAGTATATAAAGTAATATCCTACCCTTATATTAGCACTAGGCATAGGCCTTAGGCAAGTTTATTATAAAAGAAAACTTTAATAAGAAGGGTAATGCTATACTTATAACTATTAACCTGCCTTATATTTAGTATATTCTTATTACTATTTAATTAGGCAAACTAAACTATAAGTATAGTCCTTATAGGAAGTTATATAAAAGCTGCTAGAAGGGCCGCTAAAAATATATATAGGATATGTATATACTAGTAGCTAATCCCTATATTAAGTATATTATACACACCCTAATATAAGCTATAGCTAGGGGCTATGCTATTATTACACTAGAGGTATATTATAAAGGAACCTAGCAGATCTAGACAGCTACTATCTTAATACCTAAATTCTATGCCCTAGGTAATAGATTTACTAACCTATACTACTATGCTAAGTATACTTTAGTTACTATCTAAACTATTTATAATGCCTCTACTACTACTACACTTACTAATAATATACTTATTATAGGGAGTGCTATGCCTATACTACCTAGTAATATAGCTACTAACCTATTTCTTATATCTCCTAGCGCTCTTATTTAGGGTATTATATAGCTACTAGTTTAACCCCTTACCTAGCTTAGAAGTATACTATTTATATAAGGGGAGTAGAATACCTAGGCTATAGCTAGCTACTAGTAGTATACTATATAGTCCTTTAGGGCTATATAAAGGGCTATAAAGAAGCAAATAGTAATACTATAAAGCATTATATAGCTACTATAGTAATCCTATAGGCCTAGCCTATAAGTAAAGAAATTACTAAATACCCCTTAATACCCCTAACACGCTTTATAAGGGCATATACTAGAGAGCTATTAATACTACTAAAAGAAAGATAAGAGGAATATATAAGTAATGTTAATAGCGCTATCCTATATATAGTATAATACTCCCTTCCCTAATCCTTATAATAATAAGCTACCCCTAAAGTTACCTAATAACTAATATAAAGTTTACTAAGGCAAGGGAAGAAAAAGAGTAAGTAAGAGAAAGGGGGAAGGAAATAAATTTAGGGTAAGTTAGGCCCTAAGTAGTAAATATATATAGCTTTATAAGAGAACCCTATTTAAGAACTTACTAAGGACTATTATTATACTATATACTGCCTTATTTTACCTTATAGTTTACTAGGGCCTATATATTTACTAGGTTTTTAAGTAGCTTTTATATTAGTATTAAGTGTTTTACTTATTTAATAAGAATATTCTAATAGTGCCTATAGCCCTATATATTATAGGCTGCTAGTACTTTCTTAACCTAGTATTTCTTATAAAGCTTATTATTTTTATTATTCTACACCTATATAAGCCCTAGGCATATATTATACTAGGGCTAGCTAGGGAGTAGATTAGTAGTAGCGCGCTTAATAAGGTTAATATAAAAGATAGGGTAAATGCCCTAGGGCATATTAAGATAGATTATTAGTAGTATAGGGATAGCTATAATATAGTACTTAGCTACTACTTAGTTTAGCTTCTTAGAGAGGTAGTTAGTTTTAATATAATAAAGGAAGAGCTATACCTAGTCCCTAACCTAGAACTACTTTATAAGGTAATAGAAGGTAGCTATATTATTTTATTATTATTACTAAGCAAAGGTAATAGCTGCCTAGGCTAGCTTAGAAGCCTCCTAAAGTTATAAGGCAAACTAGGCTACCTATTCTATGCTTATAATAGTACTAGGAGTAAGGTCTATAGGAACCTAGACTAGATTAATATTATATTTATAAAGTAGCTAGTTTAGACTAAAGCTAGTAATAAAAGAAGCCTAATTATTAAGCATAAGCTAGCACGCTACTAGGTGCTTAGGCTAATTAAACTATAAGAAGAAAATATAAAGATATAGGATAGCCTACACCTCCTAGTTAGCCTACTCTATACCCCTATTAGTTTAGGGGTAGTAGGAGGTAGAAAGTAACTATTTAGTCTTAATAATTAAGCATAAGGTAATTTAAAACTTACTTAGCTAGTCTTAGCTATAGTTAGTAATAATAAAGGTAGGGAACTTATAGAACTACTACTAGCATGTCTTAAACCTCTTTATATATACCTTAGTAAAGATACTAGTTATAGCCTTAAGCTAAATAAACTTAGAAAGGCAGTCTATAATTACTATAAGGGAAGAGGGATTAGATAGCTTATATATAAGTAAGCTTATTATAAAGTTAACTAAGATCTAGGACTAAAAGTAGTTAGAAATAGGGAGGGGTTTTAGGAGGCCCTACTACTACTAGCAGCTCTTATAGCTGCTATAGTAGTAATAATTCTAGATATAGTAGGTAATATTCTAGGACATGCCTGCCTAGTAAAACTATTACTAAAGGGTTTAGAAAGTAGTATTATAATCTAGATAGCCTACTACTAGTAACTTATAGCACTCCTAAATAAGGGTAGTTATTAATAGCTTTTATTAAGGTACTTATATTTAGCTATAGAACTAAAGCACTTTATAAGCACTAATACTATAGTTTATAATCTACTCCCTTATCTTAGCTTTAGTAGGAAATTACTATATGTTCCTATAAATAGTAGTAAGGTAATAGTAGTATACTATATTATAAGTAACTATTATATTCTAAAGTGCCTAAAGGTAAGGAGAGAAAAAGACCTAATTACTAGAGGGTAGTACTATATTAATACTAAAGGGGTTAGGGTTGCTTATAAAAACAGCCTAAATAAATAAAGGTTAAAGGAGGTAGCTATACTATAGAGTGAGCCCTACCTTATCCTAGCTTTATTAAGAGAGCGTATTAGCATACTACTAATACTACGCAGGTTAGTACTATAAGTAGTAATAATACTATAAGAGTATCTTAGCCTAGTAAGCCTAATACTTAGTTATAATTTTAGGGGTTATAAAGTACTTAAGGCTCTTATAATTAGTGTAAATAATAAAGGGCTTAGAGATACCCTAAAGCTTAGCTAACTATACCTTAAGGCAGAAGATAATAGCTAGGAGCTCCTTATTATAAATAGTATAGTTTTGCTAAGGGGGGGTTAGCTAGGCTAAGTAGTAGGTAATAAGGTACTAAATGCTATTTATCTAAAGCTAGAGGAGGCAACTACTAAGGGCAACACTAAAGTAGTTTGCCTTAACTATTATATTCTAGTTAGGGTCTTATTAAGCTAGAATTAGGTTTAAGATAAAAAGGCGCTTAAGCTTATTAAAAGTATAGGCCTCCTACTACCCCTAAATAAAGGAAACACCCTTTTTTATAAGATTATAAAGGGGGTTAGTAACTTAGGAGAAATTTAGAATAAAGTTATAATAAAAATTTATAAAACTAAGAAAGCTATATATACCCTATAGCTTTATTAGGGCTGCCTAGTCCTAAATAGCCTAAACCTTAATAGGGTTAGGGCGTATACTCTTGCCTACTATAATAATATACCTAAGGTAGTAGACTTATTAAGTAGCAAAGATAAACTTATTAAGGTTAAGGTAGAGGCCCGCCGCCTGTAGGCAGCTAAAAACCATGTAAACCTTCTATAAATAGTCACGCCTTAAGCTACTAAAATAAACTAGAATATTATCTAAGTATACTATAATAAAGTTACTAAGGGCATTACTAAGGGCGTTATTAACATAATACTAGAAAGTAGCAGGCACACCTACTAGGCTAAAGGGGTAGATAAGCTACTTAAATAGCCTAAACTATATTTAGAATACTATAAAAGCCTTATCTCCCTTAGTAACCTATAGCTTATAGAAAGCTACCTAAATATTTACCTTAGTAAACTATTATATATAAGCTAGAGAGCAAAGGGTTTCCTTAATAAGAGGTAATAAGTAGTAGTCTTGCTTTATAATCTTATTAAGAGTATAGTAATTTACATAAAACTACTAGCCCCTGCTAGCCTTCTTAACTAAGAGAACTAAAGCAGCTACTAAAAAAAAGCTAGCTTAGATTTATCCCTTATTTAAGAGCTTTATAAGCTACTACTAAAGTTTAAGTAACTAGTCCTAAGGTATAGAGTATAATAAGCCCTAAGAGAGAGAGGGGAGGGACTTATTAAGAGACTTATAAAGATAAATATAATAGTCTAAGGTACTATAATAAAGTAAGAGAGCGTTTGCCTTAGACTTATTAAAGAAATTAGTAAAGTTATAAAGCTTAGCTAGTAGGGCTGCATAAGAGTCTTTAGGCTATAACTTAGGCATAGTAACCTAAAGAATAAATATTAACTTATATAAGCTAGTGCTTATAAACTAAATAGTTATATCCTAAAGGTAGCAAGCTTACTTAGCTATAGCCGTAAAGGCAGACCCTATTATGCCTTATATAGCCTTGCCCTAGGCGTAACTTAAGGACTCCTATACTATAAGGCCTTCTGCTATGCCTACTATTAGCTCTTACTAAGTAATATAAAGAGTAATATTATAGTATTCTATTTATAGTAAGCTAAAGATTATATCCTAGGCAAGGCTTAGGACTATATAAAGGCAAATAAATAACTACTAGCTATTAATATTAATTATAGCATAGGTAAGGTAAGTAATACTAAACTCTCTCTTAAGTGCTTATTATCCCTACTATTAAATATTAATAGTAGTCCTTACCTAGCGCCTTAAAGGTAGCTAAATAAGCTTAAGGCCTAGCTATTAAGCAATAGACTTACTAATAGTACTATAGCACTTATAGCTATAGTTAATTAGAGTGTTTATAAAAGAGAATAAGTTAAAAAGAATAAGAATAAAAAATACTAGGTAATTTATATATTTATAAATTTTATTATACTTTATTAACTCTACCTCCTTCTAACCTAAAGTCTGCTATATAATAAAGCCTAGAAGCTCTTATATAAGACTTACTATAAGGGCTAGTCTTTTCTTATTTTATTCTCCTTCTTCTCCTTATACTTATAGTTATTAGCCTTAGTAATAGCCTACTAAATATAGACCTTAGGCTAAAAAAGGGGAAGGAGGGAGTAGTTATAGGCTATATAACCTATCTCTTTATAATATAAGTAAGTACTAGACTCCTAGTAATATACTATTTTTTAGTTAGTTACTTACTTAGCTTATACCTAAGTAAAGAGTAAGGCTATATCCTTAGCCTTTAGCTTCTTCTTCTTCCTGCCCTTACCCTAGGTCCTTATAGTATTTACCCTAGATATAGCTATATCCCCCTTATAATTAGTAGTATAGTAATACTAGGCTAAAGGATTTATTAAATACCTAGTGTAAAAGTAATTCTTAAGTATAGAGGTCTTAAGGTCTAGGGTAATAGTATAGTACTACTTTATAGTAATATTATAGCTATTATAAGAGATACTATAGCTAATATATATATTATATATTTACTTATTAAGTATATAGTATAGCTTAGTAAGACAGACCTTATTATCCTAGCTTATGCTACTAGTAAAGGAGAGTTTTTACTTAAAGTAAATAAAGAAAGTAAAGAAGGATTTATTACTAGCTTACTTTATTTAGTTAAGTTTAGTAAGGGCTATCTTATAGTAATAAGGGTTAGAGTAAAGCTTAGAGAGATAGTTTAGAAAAATAGCTAGGTTATAGTAAATAAAATTACTTTTTTTAAAGAATAAGGTAACCTTAGCCTAAATAAAGGATAAGAGGTTCTAGTAAATAAATATCTACTAGTTTATAGCAAAACTAATAAAGTTATAATCTGTGATAGTATTGGGCTTTGCCTAATGTGGGGCCGATGCGGGTGCGCATTAGTAGTTATGCGCACCTCGCCTTGCGCGTAGGGCTTACGTATAATAACAGGGGGGTATCTATAGCAAGGGTATAAAGGGGGCATAATAGGGTCTTTATATTACCTTTCCTTCCTTTCTCTTTATGTCTTTTAATAATATTCTAACGCCTATTAGTAGTAGTAATAAGGCTAGTTTATAATATTTAAAAGATATCCTCTAGCCTTATGTTTCTTTTAGCTACTAAAACAAATTAATATACCTTTAAATATAAACGCAAACGCATAGGCTAACAAACCCGCTTCTCTTATAGCAAAAGATATAATAGTAATTCTTAACTATATTAATATAACCCTAACTACATAAGGTAACACCCTTATAGCTATATAATAGTGCCTTAATGCTATATAGGAGCGGGAAGACATTACTATAGCTATGATTTAGGCTATATAGGCCGCTGCTAACTATATAATCTAATTTACTACTGCTGCTACCTTAGCTATATCCCTTCCCTTGCCTACTAATATAACCCTCCCTTTTAGGGTAACTAACCTCCCTTTACCTCCTACTACGCTCCTAGTCTACTATAAGCTAATTCTAATAGGCTTTCCTTATAATAGTAAATAATCTACCTTTAATGCCTAGCGCTTCTTTATAGTGTATAAGCTATAGGCGGATTATAACTTTATTAGTTCTGCTATAAACTAGTAGATATTTATTTACTAGAACCTCTTATCCTTTATTTAGGCTAAGGTTGCTTTATTCTTTAAAAAAGGTAATCTTATTTACTATAACCTAGCTGCCTTTCTAGACTATCTCTCTAAGCTTTACTCTAACCCTTATTACTATAAGATAGCCCTTACTAAACTTAATTAAATAAAGTAGGCTAGTAATAAATTCTTCTTTGCCTTCTTTATTTGCTTTAAGCAAAAACTCTCCCTTACTAGTAGCATAAGCTAGGATAATAAGGTCTATCTTGCTAAGCTATACTATACGCTTAATAAGCAGATATATAGTATATATGTTAGCTATAGCATCTCCTATAATAGCTATAACACTACTATAAAGTAGTACTATGCTATTACCCTAGACCTTAAGACCTCTATACTTAAGGATTACTTCTGCACTAGGTATCTAATAAATCCTTTAGCCTAGTATTACTACACTACTAACTATAAGGGGAATATAGCTATATTTAGGGTAAATACTATAAGAACCTAAGGTAAGGGTAGGAAGAAGAAGAAGCTAAAGGCTAAGGACATAGCCTTACCCTTTACTTAGGCATAAGCTAAGTAGGTAACTAACTAGAAGATAGTATATTACTAGGAGTCTAGTGCTTGCTTATATTATAAAGAGATAGGTTATATAGCCTATAACTACTCCCTCCTTCCCTCTTTTTAGCCTAAGGTCTATATTTAGCAGGCTATTACTAAGGCTAATAACTATAAGTATAAGAAGAAGGAGAAGAATAAGATAGGAAAAGACTAGCTCTTATAGTAAGTCTTACATAAGGGCTTCTAGGCTCTGTTATATAGCAGACTTTAGGTTAGAAAGAGGTAGAGTTAATAAAGTATAATAAAATTTATAAACACCTAGATTGCCTAGTATTCTTTATTCCTATTCTCTTTAACTTATTCTCCTTTGTAAATACCCTAATTAACTATAGCTATAAGTGCTATAGTGCTATTAGTAAGTCTGCTGCTTAATAGCTAGGCCTTAAGCTTATTTAGCTACCTTTAAGGCGCTAGGTAAGGACTACTATTAAGGTTTAATAGTAGGGATAATAGGTACTTAAGAGGGAGTCTAGTATTACTTACCTTGCCTATACTGTAATTAATATTAATAGCTAGTAGTTATTTATTTACCTTTATATAGTCCTAGGCCTTGCCTAGGACGTGATCTTTAGCTTACTATAGATAGAATACTATAATATTACCCTCTATACTGCTTAGTAGGAGCTAATAGTAAGCATAGCAAAAGGCCTTATAGTACAGGAGTTCTTAAGTCGCGCCTAGGGCAAGGCTATATAGGGCATAATAGGGTCTGCCTTTGTAGCTATAGCTAAGCAGGCTTACTACCTTTAGGATATAACTATTTAGTTTATAGGCACTAGCTTATGTAAGTTAATATCTATCCTTTAGGTTACTACGCCTAAGTCATAGCCTAAGGACCCCTATATAGCCCTACTAGCTAAGCTTTATAACTTTACTAATCTTTTTAATAAGTCTAAGGCAAACGCTCTCCTACCTTATTATAGCACCTTAGACTACTATATTTATCTCTATAAGTCTTCTAATAGGTCCCTCCCCTCTTTCCCTTAGGGCTTATTATACTCTATGCCTTAGGACTAGTTACTTAAACTTTAGCAGTAGCTTACAAAGCTTTTAAATAAGGGATAAATCTAAGCTAGCTTTTCTTTAGCAGCTACTCTAGTCCTCTTAGTTAAGAAGGCTAGCAAGGGCTAGTAGTTTTATATAAATTACTATGCTCTTAATAAGATTATAAAGTAGGACTACTACCTATTACCTCTTATTAAGGAAACCCTTTACTCTCTAGCCTATACATAATAGTTTACTAAGGTAGACGTTTGGGTAGCTTTCTATAAGCTATAGGTTACTAAGGGGGACAAGGCTCTTATAGCGTTTTAGACATAGTTTGGGCTGTTTAAGTAGCTTATCTACCCCTTTAGCCTAGTAGGTATGCCTACTACTTTCTAGTATTATATTAATAACACTCTTAGTAATGCCCTTAGTAACTTTATTATAGTATACTTAAATAATATCCTTATTTATTCTAGTAGCTTAAGGCGCGACTATTTACAGAAGGTTCACGTAGTTTTCGACTGCCTGTAGGCGGCGGGCCTCTACCTTAACCTTAATAAGTCTGTCTTTACTACCTAATAGGTCTACTACCTTAGGTATATTATTATAGTAGGCAAGAGTATACGCCCTAACCCTGCTAAGGTCTAGGCTATTTAGGACTAGGCAGCCCTAATAAAGCTATAGGGTGTATATAGCTTCCTTAGTTTTGCGAATTTTTACTATAACTTTATTCTAAATTTCTCCTAAGTTACTAACCCCCTTTATAATCTTATAAAGAAGGGCATCCCCTTTGTTTAGGGGTAGTAGGAGGCCTATGCTTTTAATAAGCTTAAGCGCCTTTTTATCTTAGACCTAATCCTAGCTTAATAGGACCCTAACTAGGATATAATAGTTAAGGCAAACTACTCTAGTATTGCCCTTAGTAGTTACCTTCTCTAGCTCTAGACAGATAGCATTTAGTACCTTATTGCTTATTACTTAGCCTAGCTAACCCCCCCTTAGTAAAACTATATTATTTATAATAAGAAGCTTCTAGCTATTATCTCCTACCTTAAGGCATAGTTAGCTAAGCTCTAGGGTGTCTCTAAGCCCTTTACTATCTATACTAACTATAAGAGCCTTAAGTACTTTATAACCCCTAAAATTATAACTAAGCGTTAGGCTTGCTAGGCTAAGATACTCTTATAGTATTATTACTACTTATAGTACTAACCTATATAGCACTAGTAATATGCTAATACACTCTCCTAATAAGGCTAGAATAAGGTAGGGCTAACCCTATAGCATAGCTACCTCCTTTAACCTTTATTTATCTAGGCTATCTCTATAAATAACCCTAACCCCTTTAGCACTAATATTACACTACCCTCTAGTAACTAGGTCTTTTCCTCTCCCTACCTTTAGGCGCTCTAGGATATAATAGTTGCTTATAATATAGTATACTATTACTGCCTTACTACTATTTATAGGAATATATAGTAATTTCCCACAGAGGCTAAGATAAGGGAGTAAATTATAAACTATAGTATTAGTGCTTATAGGGTGCTTTAGTTCTGTAGCTAAATATAGGTAACTTAATAGGAGCTATTAATAACCACCCTTATCTAGGAGTGCTATAAGTTACTAGTAGTAGGCTATCTAGGTTATAATACTACCTTCTAGACCCTTTAGTAATAGTTTTACTAGGCAGGCATATCCTAGGATATTGCCTGCTATATCTAGAATTATTATTACTATAGTAGCTATAAGAGCTACTAGTAGTAGCAAGGCCTTCTAAAACCCCTCCCTATTCCTAACTACTTTTAGTCCTAGATCTTAGTTAACTTTATAATAAGCCTGCCTGCGCGTAGGCTGTCTAATCCCTTTTTCCTTATAGTAATTATAGACTGCCTTTCTAAGTTTGTCTAGCTTAAGGCTATAACTAGTATCTCTGCTAAGGCGTGTGTAAAGAGGTTTAAGACATACTAGTAGCGGTTCTATAGGTTCCTTACTTTTATTATTACTAACTATAGCTTAGACTAGCTAAGTAAGTTCTAAACTACCTTATGCTTAATTATTAAGACTAAATAGTTACTTTTTACCTCCTACTACCCCTAGACTAATAAGGGTATAAAGCAGGCTAACTAGAAGGTGTAGGCTATTTTATATTTTTATGTTTCCTTCTTATAGTTTAATTAGCCTAAGCACCTAGTAGCATGCTAGCTTATGCTTAATAATTAGGCTTCCTTTATTACTAGCTTTAGTCTAAACTAGCTACTTTATAGATATAATATTAATCTAGTTTAGGTTCTTACAAACCTTACTCCTAGCGCTACTACAAGCGCAGAATAGGTAGCCTAGTTTACCTTATAACTTTAGGAGGCTTTTAAGCTAGCCTAGGTAGCTATTACCTTTGCTTAGTAATAATAATAAAATAATATAGCTACCTCCTATTACCTTATAGAGTAGTTCTAGGTTAGGGATTAGGTATAGCTCTCCCTTTACTATATTAAAACTAACTACCTCTCTAAGAAGCTAGACTAAGTAGCGGCTAAGTATTATATTATAGCTATCCCTATACTACTAATAGTCTATCTTAATATACCCTAGGGTATTTACCCTATCTTTTATATTAACCTTATTAAGCGCGCTACTGCTAATCTACTCCCTAGCTAGCCCTAGTATAATATATACCTAGGGCCTATATAGGTATAGAATAATAAGAATAACAAGCTTTATAAGGAATACTAGGTTAAGAAGGTACTAGTAGCTTATAATATATAGGGCTATAGGCATTATTAGGATATCCTTATTAAATAGGTAGGACACTTAACGCTAATATAGGAGCTGCTTAAGAACCTAGCGGACATATAGGCCTTAGCAGACTATAAGGCAGAATAAGGTAGTATATAGTATAATAACAGTCCCTAGTAGGTTTTTAAATAGGGTTCTTTTATAAAGCTATATATATTTACTACTTAGGGCCTAACTTACCTTATATTAGTCTCCTTCCCCCTCTCTCCTACCTACCTTTCTTTCTCCCTGTTATGGACTGGCCCTATTGCTACTGCTAATAGGCATCAGAATGCTATCAAAAGACATAAAGAGAAAGGAAGGAAAGGTAACACAAAGACCCCGTTATGCCCCCTTTATACCCTCGCTATAGATACCCCCCTGTTATTATGCGTAAGCCCTACGCGCGAGGCAAGGTGCGCACAACTACTAATACGCACCTGCATTAGCCCCACATTAGGCAAAGCCTAATACTATTACATAGCCTTCCGCCCCAGGCAGCAGCTATGCCACACAGACACTGCCTGCACAAAAGCGTTAGGTTAGCAAGAAAAAGCCACAGGCAAGTAAATTAAAAAACAAAACGCCCCTATTACGTTAAACGCCGCTAGGGGAGGTAAGCTAGCCTAGCTAGGACAAGCACCAGACTAGTAAGTCAAGGAGATAGTCTAGGAATAGGCAACAGACTAAGACAGAGGGATATAGAACTAAATAAAACTATAAACCCTACTAGGCAGCGCAAACAAGTAACGTAGTAAACACAATAGGCGCAGTGCAGGCACAACACGCCACACCAAACAGCTAGCACAGAAGCGAGACATAGGCTATTAATAGTCGCTAGTGGTTAGACCGTGTCTAAGCAACCCGCCTAATATTAGTACCTAGTTAGAGTAAGGCGCCCGCATTAGGCGCGAGAAGCAAGCTATTAATAGCTAGCATAGCCGGCTGGTATTATAAGAACCTATGGTTATTATTATTCGCGCGTAACACCCAGACCGGACAACGCCGCATCAGACGCCTATTAGAGGTACAAAAACCTCATCTTATCCGCCCCTAGAGTCCTGCTAACTATCCTCCTCTATCCCCCCTATTATAAAAAGTTTTTAGTCCATTACCTATCGCCTCCTCACAGACTTATTATTATTCCTAAGCCCACTCCACATTACCAAATCCCGCGCCTAGTTGCTTACTATATTACAGCCGCCCTAAGGCCCGCCGCTACTATAGTACCCGCCGCCACTATACTACCTAGGCTACGCCTAGGCGCCGTTTCCCCCGTACAGCTTCTAGGACATTAGCAAGCAGCCCCCGCCTGCCCTAGCCGCCTATATGCACCCATAGCTACTACAGCCTCCCCTAGGCGCGCTACACCAGCCCCCGCAACCGCCTCTTAGCGCGCAGGGCAACGTCCTGCCCTTACACCAGCACTAGGCGTAGGCCCTAGGCAAGTTCATTATAGAAGGAGACTCTGACAAGAAGGGCAACGCTATGCCCATAACCATTAACCTGCTCTACATCCAGTGTATCCTCATCGCTATCTAATTAGGCAGACTAGACTATAAGCATAGTTCCCGCGGGAAGTTATACAAGAGCTGCCAGAAAGGCCGCTAGAAATACGTATAGAACACGCGTACGCTAGCGGCCAATCCCCACATTAGGCACACTATGCGCGCCCTAATACAAGCCGTGGCTAAGGGCCGCGCTATTATTACACTAGAGGTGCATCACAAGGGGACCTAGCAGATCCAGATAGCCGCCGTCCTAACACCTAAATTCCGCGCCCTAGGTAACAGATTCACCAACCTATACCGCCACGCCGAGTACGCCCCAGTCGCTGTCTAGACTATCCACAACGCCCCCGCCGCCGCCGCACCCACTAACAACGCGCCTATCACAGGGAGTGCCACGCCTACACCACCTAGTAACACAGCTGCTAACCTATTCCTTATGTTCCCTAGCGCCCTTGTCTAGGGCGCCGCGTAGCTACTAGTCTAACCCCTTGCCTAGCTTAGAAGCGTGCTATTCACACAGGGGGAGCGGAACGCCCAGGCCATAGCCAGCTACTAGCAGCACACCACGCAGTCCTTTAGGGCTATGCAAAGGGCCGTAGAGGAGCAGATAGTAATACTATAGAGCGTCGTACAGCCGCCGTAGCGATCCCATAGGCCTGGCCTGCGGGTAGAGGAATTGCCAAACACCCCCCAACGCCCCTAACACGCCCCACAAGGGCGCACGCTAGAGAGCTATTAACGCCGCCAAGAGAGAGACAAGAGGGACGCGTAGGTAATCTTAATAGCACTATCCTAGATATAGCGTAATACCCCCTCCCCTAACCCCTATAATAATAAGCTACCCCTAGAGTTGCCTAGTAACTAATACAGGGTTTACTAAGGTAGGGGAGGAAGAAGGGCAGGTAGGAGAGAGGGGGAAGGAGACTAATTAGGGGCAAGTTAGGCCCTAAGCAGCAAATATACATAGCTTTATAAGAGAACCCTGTTTAAGAACCTGCTAGGGACCGTTATTATACTATACACTACCCCATTCCGCCTTATAGTCCACTAGGGCCTATGTGTCCGCTAGGTTCTCAAGCAGCTCCCACGTTAGCGTTAAGTGTCCCACCCATTTAACAAGAACATCCTAACAGTGCCCACGGCCCCGCGCGTTACAGGCCGCTAGCACCTTCTTAACCTAGTATTCCTTGTGGAGCTCATTATCCTTATCGTTCTGCACCCACGCAGGCCCTAGGCGTGCATCACACTAGGGCTAACTAGGGAGCGGATTAGCAGCGGCGCGCTTAATAAGGTTAACATAGAAGACAGGGTGAATGCCCTAGGGCACGTCAAGACAGACCGTTAGCGGTGTAGGGACAGCCACAACACAGTACTTAGCCGCCACCTAGTCTAGCTTCTTAGAGGGGCAGTTAGTTTTAATGTAGCAAAGGGAGAGCTATACCTAGTCCCTAACCTAGAACCGCTCTGCGGGGCAACGGGAGGCAGCTATGCTATCCTGTTGTCATTACTAAGCAAAGGCAATAGCCGCCTAGGCCAGCTTAGAAGCCTCCTAAAGTCGCAAGGCAAACTAGGCCGCCTGTCCCGCGCCTATAGTAGCGCTAGGAGTAAGGTCCACAGGAACCTAGACTAGATTAACATTATATCCGTAGAGCAGCTAGTTTGGACTAAAGCTAGTAATAAAGGAAGCCTAATTATTAAGCGCAAGCTAGCACGCTGCCAGGTGCTTAGGCTAATTAAACTACAAGAAGGAAACATAGAGACATAGGATAGCCTGCACCTCCTAGTTAGCCCGCTCCATGCCCCTATTAGTCTAGGGGTGGTAGGAGGTAGAAAGCAACTATTTAGTCTTAATAATCAAGCACAAGGTAGTCCAGAACTTACTTAGCTAGTCTAAGCCGTAGTTAGTAATAATAGAGGTAGGGAACCCGCAGAACCGCCACTAGCACGTCTTAAACCTCTCCGCGCACGCCTTGGCAGAGATACTAGTTATAGCCTTAAGCTAGACAAACTTAGAAAGGCGGTCTATAATCACTATAAGGAAAGAGGGATTAGACGGCCCGCGCGCAGGCAGGCCTGTTATAAAGTTAACTAAGATTTAGGACTAGAAGCGGTTAGGAATGGGGAGGGGTTTTAGGAGGCCCTACTGCCGCTAGTAGCTCTTGTGGCTGCTACGGCAGTAACAATTCCGGACATAGCGGGCAATGTCTTAGGATATGCCCGCCTAGTAGAACTATTGCTAAAGGGTCTAGAAGGTGGTGTTGCAACCCGGATAGCCCGCCACTAGCGACTCATAGCACTCCTGGATAAGGGTGGTTGTTAATAGCTCCCATTAAGGCACCTATATCTAGCTGCGGAACTAAAGCACTCCGTAAGCGCTAACACTATAGTCTGTAATCTGCTCCCTTGTCTTAGCCTCTGCGGGGAATTGCTATGCGTTCCTACAGATAATAGCAAGGCAGTAGCGGTATGCTATATCGTAAGTAACCGCTATATCCTAGAGCGCCTAAAGGTAGGGAGAGGAAAAGACCTAGTTACTAGAGGGTAGCGTAATGTTAGTGCTAAAGGGGTTAGGGTTGCCCACAGAGACAGCCTAGATAGATAAAGGTTAAAGGAGGCGGCCATGCTATAGGGTTAGCCCCACCTTGTCCTAGCCCCGTCGGGAGAGCGCATTAGCACACTACTAGTACTACGCGGGTTAGTACCACAGGTAGTAATAATACTATAAGAGTGTCTTAGCCCAGCAAGCCTAACGCTTGGTTATAATTTTAGGGGTTATAAAGTACTTAAGGCTCTTATAGTTAGTATAGATAGTAAAGGGCTTAGAGACACCCTAAAGCTTAGCCGACTACGCCTTAAGGCAGGAGATAATAGCTAGGAGCTCCTTATCATAGATAGTGTAGTTCCGCTAAGGGGGGGTTAGCCAGGCCAAGTAGTAGGCGACAGGGTACTAAACGCTGTCTATCTAGAGCTAGAGGAGGCAACCACTAAGGGCAACACCAGAGCAGTCCGCCTCAACCATCGTGTCCTAGTTAGGGTCCTATTAAGCCAGGATCGGGTCCGAGATAAAGAGGCGCTTAAGCTTGTCAAAAGCGTAGGCCTCCCGCTGCCCCTAGACAAAGGGGACGCCCTTCTTCGTAAGATTATAAAGGGGGTTAGCAACTTAGGAGAAATTCAGAATAAAGTCACGGTAAAAATTCGCAAAACCAAGGAAGCTATATACACCCTGTAGCTTTGTTAGGGCCGCCCAGTCCTAAATAGCCTAGACCTTAGCGGGGTCAGGGCGCATGCTCTTGCCCGCTATAATAATATACCTAAGGTAGTAGACCTATTAGGTAGCAAAGACAGACTTGTTAAGGTTAAGGTAGAGGCCCGCCGCCCGCAGGCGGCCGAAAACCGCGCGAACCTTCCGCAAATAGTCGCGCCTTAAGCTACTAGAATAAACCAGGATATTATCTAAGTATGCCGTGATAAAGTTGCTAAGGGCATTACTAAGGGCGTTATTAACATAACGCTAGAAAGTGGCAGGCGCACCCGCCAGGCTAAAGGGGCAGACAAGCTACTTAAACAGCCCAAACCACATCCAAAACGCTATAAGAGCCTCGTCCCCCTTAGCAACCCGCAGCTTATAGAAAGCCGCCCAAACGTCCACCTTAGTAAACTATTATATATAGGCTAGAGAGTAAAGGGTTTCCTTAATAAGAGGCAATAGGTAGCAGTCCTGCTCCGTAATCTTATTAAGAGCATAGTAATCCACGCAAAACCACCAGCCCCCGCTAGCCTTCTTAACTAAGAGGACCAGAGCAGCTGCTAAAGAAAAGCTAGCTTAGATCTATCCCTTATCTAAGAGCTTCGTAAGCTACCGCTAGAGTTTAAGTAACTAGTCCTAAGGCATAGAGTATAACAAGCCCTAAGGGAGAGAGGGGAGGGACCTATTAGGAGACTTACAAAGACAAATATAGTAGTCTAAGGTACTATAATAGGGTAGGAGAGCGTCCGCCTTAGACTTATTAAAGAGATTAGCAAAGTCGCGAAGCTCAGCCAGCAGGGCCACACAGGGGTCCTTAGGCTATAACTTAGGCACGGTAACCTAAAGGATAGACATTAACTCGCGCAAGCTAGTGCCCACAAACTAAATAGTTATATCCTAAAGGCAGCAAGCCCGCTTAGCTATAGCCGTAAAGGCAGACCCTATTATGCCCTATACAGCCTCGCCCCGGGCGCGACTTAAGGACTCCTACACTATAAGGCCTTCTGCCACGCCTACTGTTAACTCCTGCCAAGCAGCATAGAGGGTAACGTCGCGGTGTTCCATCTATAGTAGGCTAAAGATTACGTCCTAGGCAAGGCCTAGGACCACATAAAGGCAGACAAACAACTACTAGCTATTAATATTAATTGCAGCGCAGGCAAGGTAAGTAATACTAGACTCCCTCTTAAGTGCCTATTATCCCCGCTATTAAACCTTAATAGCGGTCCTTACCCAGCGCCTCAAAGGCAGCTAGATAAGCTCAAGGCCTAGCTATTAAGCAGCAGACTTGCTAATAGCGCCGTAGCACTCACAGCCACAGTCAATTAGGGTATCTACAAAGGAGGACAAGTCAAAGAGAACAGGAATAGAGAACGCTAAGCAATCCATATGTTTATAAATTTCATTATACTTTATTAACTCTACCTCCTTCTAACCTAGAGTCCGCCGCGCAACAGAGCCTAGAAGCCCCCGCGCAAGACTTACTATAGGGGCTAGTCTTTTCCCATCCTATCCTCCTCCTCCTCCTTATACTTATAGTTATTAGCCTTAGTAATAGCCTACTAAATGCGGACCTTAGGCCAAAAAGGGGGAAGGAGGGAGCAGTTATAGGCTATGTAACCTATCTCTCCGTAGCACAAGCAGGCACTAGACTCCTAGCAACACACTATCTCCTAGTTAGTTGCCTACTTAGCTCACGCCTAAGTAAAGGGCAAGGCTATATCCTTAGCCTTTAGCTTTTTCTTCTTCCTACCCTTACCCTAGGTCCCTATAGCATTCACCCTGGACATAGCTATATCCCCCTTGCGGTCAGTAGTGTAGTAATACTAGGCTAGAGGATTTGTTAGACGCCTAGTGTGGAAGCGATCCTCAAGCACAGAGGTCTTAAGGTCTAAGGCAATAGCATAATACTACTCCACAGTAGTGTTATAGCTATCACAGGAGATACCATGGCTAACGCACATGCTACACATCCGCTTATTAAGCGTATAGCATAGCTTAGCGAGACAGACCTTATTATCCTAGCTTATGCCACTAGCAAGGGAGAGTTTCTACTTAAAGCAAATAAAGAAAGCAGAGAAGGATTCGTTACTAGCCTGCTCCATCTAGTTAAGTTTAGTAAGGGCTATCTTGTAGCAATAAGGGTTAGAGTAAAGCTTAGAGAAATAGTCTAGAAAGGCAGCTAGGTTATAGTAGATAAGATCTCCTTTCTTAAAGAACAGGGCAACCTTAGCCTAAATAAAGGACAAGAGGTTCTAATAAATAAACATCCACTAGTCTATAGTAAAACTAATAAAGTCGTAATCCGCCTGTAGCTTATATGCTATAAAGAAGCGCTAAGCATTAAAGGTAGATTGTTTGCTATTATAGGGAGAGCTAGTTAGAATTAGCTTGTGGCAGACCAGGAGCATAGTAGGAGGGGAAGGGAGGTTAGCTGCCCTAGAAGGGAGGGTTATATTAGCAGGCAAGGAAAGGGATGTGGCTAAGGCAGCGGCAGCAGTAGATTAGATTGCATAGTTAGTAGCGGCCTATGTAGCCTAAATCGCGGCTACAGTAGCGTCTTCCCGCTCCTATATAGCATTAAGGCGCTATTACACAGCTGCAAGGGTATTACCTTATGCAGTTAGGGTTATATTAATACAGTTAAGAATTACTATTATATCTTCTGCTGTAAGAGAAGTAGGTCTATTAGCCTGTGCGTTTACGTTTGTGTTCGAAGGCATATTAACTTGTTTTAGTAGCTAAAAGAAACGTAAGGCTAGAGAATGTCTTTTAAATATTATAGACTAGCCCTATTACTACTGCTAATAGGCATTAGAATACTATTAAAAAATATAAAAAGAAAGGAAGGAAAGGTAACACAAAGACCCCGTTATGCCCCCTTTATACCCTTGCTACAGATACCTCCCTATTATTATGCGTAAGCCCTACGCGCGAGGCAAGGTGCGCACAACCACCGATGCGCACCCGCATCGGCCCCACATTGGGCAAAGCCCAATACCATCACACTCCCCTACTTTAGTAAACCCTATATTAATTACTAGGTAACTTTAAGAGTAGCTTATTATTATAGGGGTTAGGGGAGGGGGTGTTATGCTATATCTAGGATAGCGCTATTAAGATTACCTATATATCCCTCTTATCTCTCTCTTAGTAGTATTAATAGCTTTCTAGTATATACCCTTATAGGGCATGTTAGGGGCATTAGGGGGTGTTTAGTAATTCCTTTACCTATAGGCTAGGCCTATAGGATTACTATAGTAGCTATATAATGCTTTATAGTATTACTATTTGCTCCTTTATAGCCCTTTATATAGCCCTAAAGGACTATATAATATACTACTAATAGCTAGCTATAGCCTAGGTATTTCGCTCCCCTTATATAAATAGTATACTTCTAAGCTAGGTAAGGGGTTAGACTAGTAGCTATATAGCGCCCTAGATAAGAGCGCTAGGGGATATAAAAAATAAGTTAGTAGCTATATTACTAGGTAGTATAGGCATAGTACTCCCTATAATAGGCGTGTTATTAGTAGGTATAGCAGTAGCAGGGGCATTATAAATAATCTAGACAGTAACTAGGGCATACTTAGCGTAGTAGTATAGGTTAGTAAATCTATTACCTAGGGCGTGGAATTTAGGTATTAAGACAGTAGCTATCTAGATTTGCTAGGTTCTCTTATAATATACCTCTAGTATAATAATAGCGCGGCCCTTAGCTATAGCTTATATTAAGGCATGTATAGTATGCCTAATGCAGGGATTAGCTACTAGCATACACGTGTCTTATACATATTTCTAGCGGCCCTTTTAGTAGCTCTTATATAACTTCTTGCGAAGACTATGCTTATAGTCTAGTCTACCTAATTAGATAGTAATAAGGATATACTAAATATAGGGCAGGTTAATAGTTATAGGCATAGCATTACCTTCCTTATTAGAGTTTTCTTTTATAATAAACTTACCTAAGGCCTATGCCTAGTACTAGTGTAAGGGTAGGATATTACCTTACGCGCTAAGAAGTAGTTATAGGGGCTAGCGTAGCATGCCTAAGGGAGGCTATAGTAGCTATAGGTATATATAAGCAGCTAGGGTAGGCAGGGGCTACTTACTAATATTCTAGAAGCTATATAAGGGAAATAGCGCCTAAGTATAGCCTAGGTAGTATAGTAGTAGTAGGTACTATAGTAGTAGTAGGCCTTAGGGTAGCTATAATATAGTAAGTAACTAGGCATAGGATTTAGTAATATAAAGTAGGCTTAGGAATAATAATAAGTCTGTGAGGAAGTAATAGGTAATAGATTAAAAACTCTTTATAATAGGGGGGATAAAGAAGGATAGTTAGCAGGACTTTAGGAGCGGATAAGATAAGGTTTTTATACCTTTAATAGGCATCTAATATAGCGTTGTTTAGTCTAGGTATTATATGCAAATAATAATAACTATAGGTTCTTATAATACTAGCTAGCTATACTAGCTGTTAATAGCTTACTTCTTGCGCTTAATATAGGCGCCTTACTCTAACTAGGTACTAACATTAGGTAGGTTACTTAGATATAGTCTAACTACTAGCAACTATTAATAGCCTATGTCTTGCTTTTATGCTAGCTATTTAGTGTAGCGTGTTATACCTACACCGCGCCTATTATGTTTACTACATTACTTATTTGCGCTGCCTAGCAGGGTTTATAGTTCTATTTAGTTCTACGTCCCCCTAGCGGCGTTTAATATAATAGGGATGTTTTGTTTTTTAATTTGCTTGCCTATAGCTTTTTCTTACTAACCTAACGCTTTTATGTAGGCAGCGTCTGCGTGGCACAGCCGCTGCCTAGGGCGGAAGGCTATATAATAGTATTAAGCTTTGCCTAATATAAGGCTAATGTAGGTGCGTATTAGTAGTTATGCGCACCTTGCCTCGCGCATAGGGCTTACACATAATAACAGGGGGGTATTTATAGTAAGGGTATAAAGGGGGCATAATAGGGTCTTTGTATTACCTTTCCTTCCTTTCTCTTTATATCTTTTAATAGCATTCCAACGCCTATTAGCAGTAGCAATAGGGCCAGTCTATAACATAATCTACCTATAGCTTATATACTATAAAAAAGCGCTAGGTATTAAAAGTAAATTATTTACTATTATAAGGAGAGCTTATTAGAATTAGCTTATAATAGGCTAGGAGCGTAGTAGGAGGTAAAGGGAGGTTAGTTACCCTAGAAAGGGGGGTTATATTAGTAAGCAAGGGAAGGGATATAGCTAAGGTAGTAGTAGTAGCAAATTAGATTATATAGTTAGTAGCAGCTTGTGTAGCTTAAATTACTACTATAGTAGCGTCTTCCCGCTCCTATATAGTATTAAGGCCTCATTATATAGCTATAAGGGTATTACCTTGCGTAGTTAGGGTTATATTAATATAGTTAAGAATTACTATTATATTTTCTACTATAAGAGAAGCGGGTTTATTAGCCTATATATTTGCGTTTATATTTAAAGATATATTAATTTATTTTAGTAGCGAAAAAAAATATAAGGCTAGAGGATATTTTTTAAATATTATAAACTAGCCCTATTACTACTACTAATAGGCATTAGAATACTATTAAAAGATATAAAGAGAAAGGAAGGAAAGGTAATATAAAGACCCTATTATACTCCCTTTATACCCTTGCTATAAATACCCCCCTGTTATTATACGTAAGCCCTACGCGTAAGGCAAGGTGCGTATAACTACTAATGCGCACCCGCATTAGCCCCACATTAGGCAAAGCCTAATACTATCACATAAAGGTCTCTTCTAAATAGCATGCTTTTGTAAGGAAAACATTATTAAACTAAGGCTTTTTATAGGGATTATTATAGTAAAAGGCGTGTTTAAATAACTAGTCTTAAAGTATCTTAAGCACCTTACTACTATTAGGAATCTCTATTAAAAGTGTTAACCTTTATAATGCTATAGTAAAGAATTACAAAGGACCCGTAGGAGAATTAGAGTAATTATCCTTTTTAGTCTTATTTAATAAAGCTATTATTACCTTAGTCTTAAGGATTAATTACTTAAGGTTATTAGGATTACTACTATTATTATCCTTGCCCTTAATATAAGTAAGGCATTACTACTACTTTTACTTAGTTAGCCTACTGTAATAGAATTTAAATTAATTCTAGCACTTTTATAATACCTTATATTCTTTAGTAGAGTGCTTTATAAACTAGTACCCTTGCTTTTTATAAATAAAGTAGTGGCTTTTATAATAAATAAAAAGCCTGTGTTATTACTATTAGAAGTTATAATTCTTCTTATAGTAATAATTAGTGTAAAACGCGGCATTAGAGTTAGTTTTAGCCTCTTTTTAATAAAACGCACTATGCTTAGTAGTGTTTCTTTTAGCTTACTTTACTCTAATACTTTTCTAGAGCTTTAACATTAGGTTCTTATATATAAAGGGGCTATTATAAGCTATAAGGCTATATTTAGGGATATTATTAATAGCGGCAAGAAGCGTGTTTTATATATTAATCTTATTATTTATATAGCCTTTAGTCCTATAATAAAGAGAGATAATCTTATTAGAGAGAAGGTTAAGGGCCTTAAGTATGCTTTTTTTAGGGTTTTCTCTTATTACCTTGCGTAGTGTAATTATACAGAGGTTATTATAATAAAGCTAAGTAGTGTTAATAGTTTTAAAGTAGTTTTTAATAAATTTAACTATTTAGTTAAAAGTTATGCTTTTGCTAAGAAGAAAGTCCTTATAATATATTAAAGCTTTTCCTTTAAGTATTATAGGAAATGCTTTATAAAAAAGGGACTTTAAAAGGTTAATTTACTTATAAAGGGCTTAGAAGGTCTTTAGCTTATTATTAAAGAAGTTATATATCTCTTTATTATACTTTTCCTTATTAAAGTAAATCTTATAAAGGTTTATAATCTTTTATAATACTATTACTAAATCTAATTCTAGTAGGGAGTAAAGTAAAGGATAAAAACACTTATAAAATCTCTAATAATTAAGGTTATTATTAGGTGTAGTAGCATGTTATTACTATTCTTATTAAGGAACGTTTCCCTTAGGCCTTTATTATAGTAGCAAATCCTATATCTAAGCTACTTTAATGCCTAGGTCTAGAACTAACCCTTAGGGCTATTATTAAGTAAGCTTATAAGATCTCCTATTAAAGTTAGGAAGGCCTAGGGGAGCTAACTATTATATTAGCTCTTGCCCTAAGCCTTAGGGAGGCCTATAAGGTGCTGCTTTTATTATATATAAATATCTTTGCTAATTTACTATACTAACTATAGTAGGAGGTTAGTTTAGTTTATAAAAGCTCCTAGTAGGACTAGGAGAAGTAAGGGAAATATTACTTAGTCTTTACTAAGGGTTAAGTTAACTTCCTTAATAATAGTAATTCTCTAGGTTTTATAAGAGCCTATAGTTACCTATAGGGTTATAACTTATTATAAGATTTAATACTACTAGCTAGTATTATAGGGATTTAGGGAGCCTAATCTTATAGGGTGTTTAGGGGGGTTTCTTATAACCCTACTAATTTATAGGTTATACTATAAGGAAGGTAGTTAAAGTAAATAAAGGAAGAGGGGAATTCCTTATGTAGTAAAAATATAAATAATTCTTTAGTGCTACTCTTTATTATATTTAGAAAGGTAATTCTTAAAGCTACTAATATAAGGTACTATAGTAAGAGGGAGGATAGTTACTATGCTTACTTACTAAAGAATATAATCTTAATTATAAGGGGTATAATAACTTTTTATTAGGATTCCTTAGTCTAGCCTTAGCTTATATTACTATTATAAGCTTGCTAGTAATAAATAATTAGTTTAATAGAAAGTAAATATTACGTTTTTATAGGAAGTTATAAAAAACGCAAATAACTTTAGTATTTCTATGTTTAAAGGCTTCTTTAGTCTAGTTTATAAATTAGTCTCTAAGCTTCTACTAAAGAAGCTTGCTAAAGAGGTTTTTAGTCTTAGCTTTTATAATAAAGAAAGTAATTTAGCTATATATTTTAGCACTTATAGCCTTGCTAAGATTAAAATCTAATAGGTTAAGCTTATACTAGTCTACTATAATTACTTTTCTATATATTAATAGGATCTAAGGGAGCTTTAGGATCTTATTATTAAGATTAACAGATTAGGGGCTTTGTTTACTTATAAATATATGTTATGTTTAGTGGTAAAGAGAATAGAAGTCTAATAGAAAATAATAAAGCAGGTAGTAGGGCAGGTAAAAGGGTAGAAATCCGTGGCAGTTGTTAGTCTAAACTAATAGATTTAGTTAAATTAAGAACTTAATAAATCTTGTAATAAATAAGAGATGTAATAATTCCTCTAACAGGCGTTTAAGGCTAGAAAGAGGAAAAATCATACCTATTAAAGTAAGCGGCATAGTACTATAGTAAGCTTCCTTTCTTAGCATAAAACGGCTCTATAAATAGACCCTAAAGAGCTTCCCTAAAGGGGATAGATTAAATTTATTTATAATTATAGAATTATCTCTTTTATATTACTTCCTTTGTTTAGTAGGATTAACTTTACTAATTTTATAAAAAATTAGCTACTATAAGCGGAAACTAGCGTCTTGCAGGATGCGTAAATCTAGCTAATTTATAGTGTAATTACTACTAATTAGTGTTGATTTATACACAGGCGAATTAATAAATAAAGGTATAAGAAATAATAAGTAATATGCGCGTAAAAGGAAGTACTAAGATTCTAGTTAACGTTATTAATTATAACTATCTAGCTAGCTAAGTAGGAGGCCTTTTAGTAGTTTTCGTAATGCGCAAAGTTGTGGGTCACGTGACCGGCGCACTAGCCACCTATCTGAGGCGAGCTCGGATGCGGCTAATCAGGATGCGCCGGGTCCACGTTAACCCGACCCGTTGCGTTAATATTAACAATTTACATATTAAAAAAAAAAAATTAATTAAAACCCTAGAACTACCCCTAAAAAACAAAAGAAATACCCCCTATACTATAGGGATATCTACTAGAAAAATCCTTATTATAATACTAGTAGTAGAACTAGTAAACTTATTAAAGTTTTCTTCCTTATTAAGCAGCTCCCTAACTAAGGCAAAAAACTAGTAAATAGTAATTGCTTAGGAGAGATACCCTAGGTCCTTAGGATATAAACATAACTTTATCTAGGCTTTTTAAACTATAAGAGTATTATTATAGTTAGCCTAAGGGGGCATATTTATTACTAAAAAATAAGGTAAATAAAGGTAATTATATTATAAGATACTTATAATTCTAGGTAATAGTACTAGACTATATATTATAGTAGTAAGACACTATTATAAAATAATATACTAGTTATATACTATAAAGGTAGCCTATAAAAATATTAGGAAATAAAGAGTAAATAATAAGTAAGAAGCTATATACTTAATACCCCTTTACTACCTTAGTTAGCCTAAAAGTAATATAATAAGCTATATTAGTGTAAATAAAACTATATAGTAAGTTAAGTAAGCTATAAGTAACCCTAAGGCAAAAGTTATTAAAATATAAAAATAAAACTAAGGGGGTAGTAGTAGTAGTAGTATAAGTAGTAGTAGTATAGGTATAGTAGTAAATAGCTAGTAAGAGAGTAGTAATTTCCTTCTTCTTCTCCTCCTTATTACTATTAGTAATATTATTTTTATTATTATTATTATTTTCCTCCTTCTTTATAAGAGAAGCGCGCTTAGCTAGCAAGGACCTAGTCTAGCCTAAAAGCTTTACTAAATTAGTAAAGTTACTAGTAAGGGTTAGGTAATACTAAGAATAAGAGTTAGCAAAAGTATAAAAAACTATAGTATAAAGAATATATACTATCTTATATATATTATTATAATTCTTATACTAAATATAGCGCTTAAATACCTTATGTCATGAATAGGTCAGGGATATCAGAGTGAGAGATTAAGGAAGTCACGGCTTATTCGAAGGTATGTAGCAATAGGTAACGGTCTTAATTCTTGCCCCCTTCTATCTAATCTAGTTAGAGGTCTGTGCCTATATAATCACAAGTGTTACATACCTTTAGTCCTTACTATAAGTCTAGTGGTTATACCTCGCTACAAGTCTAGCGCTTATACGCGGCGAATAACCTTATTATATAACGCGAATCTAATAAAGGCTTACTTGTGTAAATAGATCCTATTAGCCTAAGGCAACCTTATAGCTTTCTAGTCCTAACAGGGTGACCCTCTCCGCTTGTGACTATCTTAGTCGCAGAAGGTTCCCTTTATATTGCCTAATTTAAATATTATAAACTAATCTTAAAAATTTCTAATGCTTCTAATCTACATATGTCCTTTGTAATACCTATAATATTACTACTTCCCTACTTCTAATTCCTATAAACCTTCTTCCCCCTTATTTCTTAATCTTATTATTATACGCTAGCTTTCTCTTAAAGAATTCTTTAATTATATTCCTAAGGGACTTATAGATTTATAAAGTTATAGCAATATATCTACGTATTCTTTAAGTTATTATAATCTTCCTATTTAATAAGGTACTTTTGTTAGTTTCCCTAATGCTTATAGGTAATAATTCCTTTTATAATATATAAAGGATCTTCTCCTATAAGAAGAGGTACTTGCTATATTGCTTCTAGTACGCTCTCTAGATCTCCCTTATATAATTCTAAGTTTAAAATATAAAAAATATTATAAAGTCTTATGCCTTTTAGGAGCTTTATATAGTAAGCTAACCTATAATTTCTAATTAACTTAATGATTTTATAGGGTCCTAGGTACTTTACTGTAAGCTTCTTGCTTAGTTACTGTAGATTAATATTTTTTATAGACAAAAGAACATAGTCTCCTACGTTAAATTTTATTAGTATTCTCTTTTAATTATAATACTTAGCTTATATAGCTTATATATATTATAGGAGCTTCTGTGTCTCTTTGTGTTTGCGTTATAGCTCCGCTCTATATAACTTAGCTTATTTATTTATTATAGTGGTTATTCTCTTTGTATATAATAGGCCTCTAGGTGTAAAACCTTAAAGCGCCTTAGCAGGGGATTTGCGGAGAGAGCTATAGTAGCTTGTATTATATATAAATTACACTATTAGTAAAAGGTTAACCTAATTAGTCTATTTAGCGCTAGCAAAGGCTTATAAATAATACTTAAGTAATTAGTTTATTTATTTAGTCTAACTATTTGTTTAAGGATAGAATATAGTGCTTAGTTAACGCTTAGTTATAATGTTATAGCAGAAGGTTTACTAGAAAGAGCTTATAAAAGTTGTTTTATAGTTAGTTACAATGCCTTCTAGGATACTATAATCTTTAAAGACTAAATTAATAAAAAGCATAGCTAAACTATTACTACTTAATTGCTTTAATATTAGCATGTAAATAATATACTTTATAAATTAGTTAACTATTATAAGAATAGCATTATATATCTTAAATCCTAATCCCTTTACTAGTAGAAGTCCTGTAATAAAGTCTATTAATAGCTTTTAGAAGGGTTAGTCTAGTATAGGGAGCATAGCAAGTTTGCTATAAGGTTAATACTGCCTTAGCTTTAATACTTAATAATTAAAACAAGTGCAAATGTGTTCTTTAATATCTTTTCTTATACGTAGCTAGTAGTATTAGTTAGTAATTTAATAGAGTGTTTTGCTAACTCCCTAATACCCTGCGGCTTTATTATTATAAACTAGCATTAAGATCTTTTTACAGAGACCTAATAGAATATATATATAGTCTCTAAAAAGAAGTGTTTTATTTTTATTAATTAACTAACCTAAAGGGCTAGAGGCATCCCCTAAGCTTCTAACTAGAGGGTTAGAGATAGCCTCTTTACTATAACCTTAAGGGCTAGAGGCTTTCTCTTAGTCTTTTTTTATTTTATTATCTAGAGGGTTAGAGACTTCCCTTATATTTTAAGCTTAAGGGCTATAGGCATTCTCTAAGCTTTTAATAAGCTACTTAGTTTATAAGACAAAGGCATCCCCTTGCTATGCCTAGCTTAATTTATTATATATAGCCGCTTTTAGAGGTTTTATAGCATTAGCTTTATGCTATGCAAGATACTAACTAAGGAAGCAGAGTCTAGCTATAAAAGCGCTACTATATTAACTTATTATTAGTATAAGGCTATTAAGTAGGATTAGTATTTATAACTCTAATAATATTTTAAACTATTTTAAAGAGCCGCTTATAAGCATTACTCTCTTAGTAGTTATACTATATACTTGCTCTTTAAGGGCTATAATATCCTTTAAGTATTTTAGAGAGCTACTTATAAGTATTACTCTCTTAGTAGTTATACTATATACTTACTTTTTAAGGGCTATAGTATTCTCTAAGTATTATAAGCTAAAGACTAT
>SRQA01000199.1:0-30554 GCA_018360365.1 Claviceps citrina
CCGCTCGAAGCGGAGGCTCACGCAGGCGGTGTGGCCGTCGAGCACGGGCACGCGGTTGCACGTGGCCGAGACGCGCAGGCCGTGCTGCTCGACAAAGGCGGAGCGGGCGTCGTCGAGCCGGCCAAGGATCTTGCGCGCCTCCGTCTCGAGCTTGTCCTCCTCGCCCGGGATGAAGGGCACCACGTTGTCGAGCATGTCCATGGACGACACGCCGGGGTAGCCCGCGCCCGAGACGGCCTGCAGGGTGACGACGCTGACCGTCGTGATGGGGCCAAAGGCCGCCTGGAGGGCGGCGAAGGGGCCGACCAGCCCGATGACGGCGCAGTTGGAGTTGCAGACCAGGAAGCCCCTCTGGAGCTTGTTCGTGCGCCGCTGGTGCGGGATGAGATCCAGGTGCGAGACGTTGACGGTCGGCACGACCAGCGGGACGAGGGGATCGCGTCGGTGGTTCTTGGCGTTCGAGAAGACGGGGATTTCGGCGTGGAGAAATTCCTGTTCTGTTTTTTCTTGCTTGTCAATGAAGCCTTTTCCAAAGATAAACAACTCGGTACTGTTCTCGTCCTGGTTGAAGATAAAATGCAGGTAGCAAGAGGAGCGAGAGAGGAGAGAGAGAGAAGGAGAGAACGGTGTGTTGCATCATTTACCAATCTCTCCCGCAACATCGGCATCCAGCCCGGAAAACACGACGTCGCAGTCCCGGAATTCACTGGCTCTGCATTCCCGCACCACGAGCTCGGCGAGAGATGGGCTCATGGGCGAGGCTTGCTTCCACCGGACGGCATCTTTGTACTTCTTGCCCGCGGATCGGGACGAGGCCCCCAGCGCGTGGAGCTGGAGCGACGGGTGCTGGGCGAGGAGGAGGATGAAGCGCTGGCCTACGGAGCCCGTGGCTCCAAGGACGCCTGGACAGAGGTGGTTAGATGGGGCTGCGTTGTTCTTTTCCCCGGCTGACTATTTGACAGGAGCGAGGTTTTCTTGAGGTTGATGGGATCGTTGTTGGAATTGAAGGGGGGCGGGGGATGCGGCTGGCCGACGAACCGCATTTCTTGGGAGGCAACTGAGCGGCCATTTTTGGATGCGCTCCAGGGAGTTTTCGGCTTTTCGGGGCGTAAGAGAAGAGAAACCAGAAAGCAGGTACGATTGATGCTCGTCGTTCAAGAACCAAAGGCTCATGTTGGGTGAGTCAATTGGCATGCGGCGGGCATCCGTTTTGGCGCAAAACCGAATTCCTGTTGGACCCCGCCGCCACCTCTCGGAGTGCCCCGCCATCGGAGTGAATCCATCGCACAAAAAAAAAAAAACGGATGTGTACACACCACGTTAGAATAATGCGTAATTAGCCCTTATATACCCGTGCGACAGAATCCCCCCACTCTGCGATGGACAAGTCTTGCGTCCAAAGTCATTGCACGCACCGCGCTTGGAATCCCGAGACATGTTTACGAATCAGCTGAAAATAATTTTATTCAAGCATGCATCCCCTATGCAGCGAACATCAGCCCAGTGCTAACGAACAGTCCGACGATGAAGACGACAAGGAAAGAATAGATTGCGCACCCCCTCCACGTCTGTTCTGGACTCGTGTGTCCGATTGGCCGGAACGCCTCGCGATGCGAACATGTATGATACGATACAATCCATGAAAAAAGTCCCAATGAGGAAAAGATGGCAGAAAAAGTTGAATTCAAAGGGCCAGATGTAACATCTCCATTAGGTCGTGAGTACGGTGAAATGGGCATTGCGCTCTACGGGCCTAAGAGGAGTGCCGAGCACCATCGCCGTACATGCGGAACTGCACGAAAATAGTCGAATCCTCCACCATGGTGCCGAGAGAGCCCAAGAGCCAGGGCAGCGTGTTGAGCAGATATTCCTTTTGTTGGGAGTAGGCGATCAGGCTGAGTCCATAGGTCAAATTGCCTGTGAGCGAGAGCATGAAGAAGAGGAGGGAGAGACCTAGTCGGAATCTTGCATCAGCTGCGTTCGATATGTACAGACTTGACCTTACAATACCTTCGCAAGACTTTTCCCGGTAATTCTTGAATATCTGAGGCAACCTCGCGCTGCGTACTCGGTCAGTCACCTTCCCTTTTCCCATTGGAGGGGGCTCCGAATATTTGAAATAAAAGAGGGTGGGACAACATGATAGATCGCGTGTTTTTGTCCGCCGTCATCACTCACCACAGATAGAATAAGGCGCTCGTGTAACCGAGTACCAAGCCAAGCATGGCTTTTAAGCCAGACGCGTCAGAGGGAGGAGGCACACCAGATCCGTTATCAGGGATGCCCTCATCACCGTCCCAGGCGCCAGCCTTGTACGAAACGAACCAGCCTGCAAAGCCGACGATATAGACAGCCATCAAGCCAAGCAGGTTATTGAGCCAGGGTCGGCGTTCCCAGGTCTCATCCTGGCCGGTCACTACCTTTCGAATAGGCTCAAGAGCCGACTCTCGGTGGACTTGGTGTCGGATGCGAGACCCGGGCAGGTCAGTTGAGCTTCGTCGTCGTCCGAGGAGAGGGGACGCTTCGCAGGCGTTTTGTGAGACGACAAGTGCTTCCTGATCTGCAACGGCATGTCGACGGGCAGCCTTTGCTTTGTAGTATCCTGTCTGTGTAATGAGAACTGTGTCGAGAAAGCAGAAGTATGTGGCTAAAGCAATGGCACTGGGGGCCAACTTGGTGAAGAGCGCGCCTATGTGAGACATCGGACATGAGCCATGATTGTTATTCCCAAAGGACAGACGGAGTGACGGCTTACCGACGAGGTTGCAGACATCTCCCAGCAGCCACACGATAAGGAAGGCCATGCTCAGACCATCGGCGCTTTTCGCCTTGTAGTTGGCAATCAATTGAGGGAGCTGGCGAAAGAGGAAAGAAACGCAGTCAGTCAGTCAGGCATCTTTGTCAGCTAACATGGGGAGGGGAGCCTGGTGATGGCATGACCTTGGCGTCATTTCGGGACATGGCGACATGTATAACTCACCAAAAGACATATCCAAGCTGTCAGGCTCACGCTGCCGAAAATACCAGAAAGAGCCTGGCCCAGAGGCATGTATTGGTTCATGGCAGCCAATGCAGCAGGTGCAAAGGTAGCCATCTAGAATTCGCAGCTTCCCAGCCAGAAGAGCGCGCGCGCGCACAAGCAGGGCTTTCAAAAGCAAGGTTCCAAATCCAAGCGGATTTGGAGTCCAGAGATGAAGGAACAAAAAGGACAATCAGGAGAGAAGAATGAAAGACGGGCAATGGAGTTTTTGTTGTATTTTATGGACCCCTGTGGTAGGCACGACTCGGAAGCCAGCTGGACAGAAGATGCGGCTCCTTTTTGCGAAAGTACCCAGTAGGTTAGAAAAGCTCACGAGTGCAGCTTGGACATGCTTTTCTAGAGTCAGCCTGTCAGGCGGGTCGATCTATCTTTCTTATCGATGGAGTTGGTATCTGGAGTTTTGACGAATCCATGAAGTGTGATTGGCCACTCTGCGTATCGGTGCCATCCGGCGCTCGGGCGGCGTCGGGCGTGTGACGCAGAGAGTGCAGGAAGGAGGCAGGCACTGGGCGTCGCACCTGCAGGCTGCGGCCAAGATGATCAGTTATCAGCTCTTGACTGGCACGTATGGGCTGTGTAATGTGTAATCGGCACCCATGGATGTGGCTAGGGAACCATTATTCTGCTTAATACTTACTCAACAGATACCGAGTATCCAGCCACGTCCCAGCCACATCGTGGATGCCACCCGGTGTGACGAAGTTGCTAGGACCTGGCAGGCGGGCCATCGGCCGGCTGGGTGCCCCCGGCAGCGAAAAAGCTGCTGAACATTCCTTCCCTCCTTCCTCCGCGGGAAACTCAGACGACCAGGCCGCCTTTCAGTTCACGTGCCTGTGCGGTGCAGCGTCATCGTCTTGATTCGCCATGGACTTCAGTTCAACCACCCACATTAGACGCGGCCGAGTCTGGTCGGTCACTTGATCGGCCCAAGGAAGGTGCACGCGCTCGAGGCAACGTGTCCAGGTGGCCTCGGAGTGTGCCAAACCTGCATCCTGCTTTCGAATCCAACCCGACACTTCTCATCCATCTCCCAATTGCTTCAATCTCACCATTTGCCCGCGGTTGCTTCACCAAGCGCTTGCTAGTATGAAGAGTCCAGTCGCTGCGCTGGCCGTTGGCCTTGCCTCGGCACCTGTTGCCACTGCTTGGGGATGTATGTTGACATTCTCCGGACGCACGAGTGCATACTGACCGTCACTCCTCGGTGCAGCACTGGGACACATCACCACAGCCTATCTAGCCAGCCATTTCGTCGCCAACTCAACCGAGGCTTTCTTCCAGGAATTGCTGCTCAGCGACGACCATGATTACCTAGCCAAGGTGGCCTCGTGGGCAGACTCGGTCCGCTACACGAAATGGGGTAGGTTCACCAAGAACTTTCACTTCATCGATGCGCACGACAGCCCTCCTCGCTCGTGCAACGTCGACTTCGAGCGTGATTGCAAGGCGGATGGATGCGTCATCTCTGCCTTGGCCAACTACACCGAGCAATCCCTCGACTCGTCTCTACCCGCCTGGCGTCGCGCCCAAGCCGCCAAGTTCGTCGTCCACTTCGTCGGTGACTTGCATCAACCCTTGCACAATGAGGATGTTGCCCTGGGCGGGAACCAGATTGACGTTTTGTTTGACGGCAAGACGTTCAATCTGCATCATGTTTGGGATACTTCCATTGCAGAAAAATGGCTGGGGGGTCCGCAACGGAAGCCATATCCCTCGGCCGAGCAGTGGGCGAAGCAGCTGGCTGGAGAAATCGAGCATGGCCAGTTTGCCGCTCAACGAGAGGCGTGGCTGAAGGATCTGAATTTTCGGGATGCGACCGAGACGGCCATGGCTTGGTCGAGGGAAGCAAACGCCTTGGTGTGTACTCACGGTATGTTGCTCGAATCCCAGCAGCAGGTGGTTCGCCTGCATTGAGAAACTGGTTCAAGTTTCAGGTCAAAAAGCTAACAAAGGGAACCAGTGCTTCCCGAAGGAGCCGCCGCCATTGAAAACCAAGAACTCGGGGGTGACTACTTTGAGAAGGCTGGTCCCGTCGTCGAAGTCCAGGTTGCTCGTGCGGGACTTCGGATGGCGGCTTGGTTGGACAAGATTGCCGAGGAGTATAAGCTTGCCGAGACGGATAAGCTAGCTTCAACTGAATTGTAGAGAGCAGGCATGCATGAATGAAGGCCTTCTTCTTCTTCTTCTTTTTCCCAGTAAACGAAGCGCGGGCAGGTGGAGAACTTGTCCGTCTCCCAACTCGACTCCGGTACGCACGCGCTGGACACAAACAATGACGGCTTTCGGTCTAATTGCTAGCCGCCGTCATGCAGGTCACCACCCCATGACGACGGAATTCGCTGCTTCCCGCAGCTTTCCATTGTCTTTGAGGCTTGACTCAAGGAGGGGGAGAGGCGAAACGTCTACTGCCTCTCGGAGTCTCGGGGCCGCCGCCACACAGGCGACCCGTTATTGGTGGGACTTGACTTGTCGGGAAGAAGCTGCTGGTGTGTGCAGATCTTGCATCGAGTCTCGCCCAATCATGGCGGCGGCGTTCTTGGCTGTCACATGGCTGTCACACTTCTCGCTTCATCTTGGCCGCCCCTTCTTTCTGACGTTCTTCCATAAACTCTGGTCTCCTTCTCCTGTCACTGCGCTAGACAGGGATGGAATCAAGGCATCTCATCTCTTCTTTCTTGCGCCGGCGGTTTGACCCACGCCGACATGGCATCTGTTCCGAATACCAGGACACCCATCAGAGTCTGGGTCCTGTTGAGAAATCAACGAGCGCCTGGGAGTCCGTTCGCAGACGCCATACTGGTCTCGTGAGCGACGAGTTTTATCTCATGCTGACCTGCCGTCCCATGCCGAACTTCTTCGACTACCAGTATATTACTTTGCTACGTGTCCGCTTCTTGCGCCGGTCCAGTTCAATTCTTTCATCTGATCTCTTGGTCTGATAAACCCGAATCCTTCCATTCGTGATTCGCCTGCCTTGTTTCCTCTCATTTGGGCTGGAGCGGTTGTGCAGTCTTTATCCGTTCTTTTAACCGCTTCACTATTCTTCCTTGCGTCTGCCATTCTACCTCGAGGTTGAACATAGATAGATACTTGGTCCTTTGGTCTTGTTCACACGCTTCACACTCGCTCTTTCTGCCAAACATAAAAGGGGGCAACCTTGCACATCCAGTTTCGCGAGCAATATTGAAGATGCGTGTCGAGTCTTTCTTTCTGGCCCTCGCCGGGCTATCCGCCGCAGCCGAGGCTGTCGACTCTTCCTTTAGATCACCCATCGCTAGGGCTTTAGAGCGTCGTCAGCAGCGAGGGGGACGAGGTGGACAAAATGCTGGCGGTCAGGGTGGTTTTGGCCGTCAGGGAGGGAACAATGGCGGCGGCGATGATGATCTTACTCTGAGGGCCGATCTCGTTCAGACTGCCTCTCAAGACGATGGCAACAATCCTGGAGCAGCTGGCCAAGTTGCATCTGCTACGTGAGTGCCGCCCATAGTCGCCTACTATATGGACAGCCGGAGAGGGAGGCTGACAAGAATAGATCGAACAACAACTTCATAAACTTTTGCAAAGGCAAGACCTTGACCGACGGCAAGCAGCTCAAGCAGGGGTCCTGCAATGGAATCCGTTAGTCTGTACCGAGACAGTCTTTCCGTTCTATCCTGGTACTAATGTATTATAGCCATGGGCAACATCCCTGCCTTGAACAAGATGGTTTCGAGCGTCTTCGTCAACCCCCAGAACGGCGACAATCTGCCAGCTCTTCAAGACTTCAAGATTCAGGTGCAAATGATCAACTTGAGGGCCGGCAACTTCGTCAACGCCACATCGAATTACTACTCGGCACCTCAAGACCTCGATGCGCAGGGACGCATCATTGGCCACACACACATCACTGTGCAGGACACTGGCAAAGACCTAAACCCAAGACGTCCCCTTGACCCTACCAAGTTTGTCTTCTTCAAAGGCATCAATGATGCCGGGAACAACCAGGGACTTCTCTCCGCCAACGTCACCGGTGGCCTCCCTGCCGGTAACTATCGTCTCTGCAGCATGTCCGCAGCCGCCAATCACCAACCTGTGATGATGCCAGTTGCTCAGCGAGGTGCACAGGACGACTGCGTTCGGTTCACAGTCGGCGGCAACGGCGGAGAGGGTGCTGGCAATGGTGATGTTGAAAGTGGGAGGCCTTGAGAGGCAATAGAGGGTAGTGTAGTGAAGACTCTTTTTGCCTTGCTGGGACGGGAAATCTACTTGTCTGGCAAAGAATGCATGATTCAGGTTCTCATGTATCCATCCATGTTGACATGCAACTGTGCGTGACGCAACGTATTCATTCGACTTGTAGTAGTCTGCCGCGTACCGGAAGCGGCAGACTTGTGTGTGTTTTCGACTGCCTGTCCATGTGAATCGACTAGGTAGGTAGGCAGCCAGGTACCGGCTCCTCGGACCATGATTCCGACCATCAGGGCTGAAACCTAGCGTGGTTCGGGAACATACGAATCGCATGCAGCCAGGTTACATACATCACTCGGACGTGAAGTCGAGCTCATGACCGATCAGTGCTGCTTCAGCAAGGTGTGCCAGCCTGAGCTTGAGCTTGAGTGGCAAAGAGACGTGTCGGGCGCGCAGTCCGCAGTTCGGTCAAGTCATGGTGTGTTTGTCTGCCTGCTCGCCATGAGAGGCATTCAGCGGCGGACAAAACATGTGCCGGCACATACAACACGGCAGAGCACGACGGGGAAGCAGGTCTCTCGATTTCTCTGGCTACACGGAAAGGCTGCAAAGCTTGTTGTCCATTTTTATGTAGTTTTTGTATTTTTTTTTTTTTTTTTTCTTTCCCTCCGCCCTCTTCCCTTTCCTTCTTCCCACCCCCGCCCCTAGAGAACCATGCCCTTGACCTGGTTTACCTTCTTCACGTTGATGTCCTTGATCGCAAACACGCAGATGGTGCCCAGGATCATGACGCAGGTTCCGGTGATGAGCATGAGGCGCTGGGTGGCCGCATAGGAGGCGATGATGGCGTTGCGCTCGGCCGAACCCATCGGGTAGCTGAGCTGGACGTCGAGGCTGTCGTAGATGGTGGACCAGTCGGCGGCGACGGACGCGGGGAGCAGCTGCTGCAGCTTCCCCGGGAGGGTGTTTGTCCAGATGGCGCCCGAGATGCTGTTGCCGAGGCCGCTGCCGATGTTGCCAAAGAGGTTGAGCAGGGCCAGGACGGCGGCCACGTCGTCGTGCCGGCAGACGGACATGGCGGAGACCTGCTCGACGAGGATCATGGCGCCGCCGGCGAGGGCCATGTAGACCTGGCACATGATGGTGTAGCCGACGTCGAAGGTGGGCTGGCGGAAGTAGATGAGGAGGCCCTGGCCGAGGACGTAGAGGGGCACGGCGCAGACGAGGATCCACTTGAACCGGCCGGTCCAGCGGATCAGGAAGCCGATGACGAAGAGGTTGACGCCGTTGACGACGTCGAAGATGCTGGCGATGTAGCCGGCGTTGGAGATGGAGATGCCGTACACGACCTGGAGGTACGAGGTGAAGTAGCTGCCCCAGCAGTAGTACGAGATCTGGTAGCAGGCGGCGAGGCCGCACGAGCCGAGGACGTTGCGCGCCCGGAGCAGGTGCCAGGGCACAAAGGGCCTCTTGGCCCCGAATCTCTCCCAGAGGGCGAAGCAGATGATGAGGATGAGGCCCAGGACGATCATGGCGATGATGTGGGCCGAGCGCCATGTGTCCTCCGAGGACGCGGCGATGGTGAAGGGCAAAAGGAAGAGGACGAAGCCGGCGAGGAGGAGGAGAACACCGACGACTTGCAGGGGGGCGAGGAGGGAGAAGATAGGCGGAGAGGTCAGTCGACGGACACACCATGAGGTGATGGTGACTCCCCACAGGGGGTTTGGTTGGGTTGCTTACCGTCAAACTCGTCAAAGTAGTACATGAAGCCCCGAGCACCACGAGAGACGACGGCCTCTTCCGGCCTGCTGCTCAGATGGCCATCCTTGCGCGCCTTGCGCTTCCCAACCTGCATCAGCACGACCATGGGCACGGCAACGGCCGGCAGGACGATGGCCCAGGCTCCGAAGCCCCATCGCCAGTTGGCCTCGTAAATCGTCTCGGAGGCCTTGGGTCCGGCAAAGGCGGTGATGAGGAAGGGCGACGAGGTGAAGGCGTAGGCCAGGCCTCTGCTCCTCATGCTGGAGATGTCGGCGGTCATGACGTCGACCGAGAAGATGACGCCGGCGAAGCCGATGGAGTAGAAGACCTTTTTTTGGCGTGACGGTTACCAAGATTAGCCCACTTTTGTCTTTTTTATTGTACTTGTTATTGTATTCTCTTTTTCTCCTTTTTCGACAAGACTCACATTCGCCGCGGCATAGACCTGGAAGGAATTGCAAGACGCCATGAGGACCATGCCCAGGGTCGACAGGGCAATCATGCAGGAGAAGCCGAGCGTGCGGTCCCACATGTTGAGAACCTTGGCCAGGGGCATGTACACGGACGCGGAGCAGATGCTCGCGACGACGTCGATGACGGGAATGAGTGAGTGGCTCTCAAAGGCGCTGAGCACGAAGGGCATCAGGTTTGAGGCGAGAGAGGAGCGCATGGCGTTGGTGAAGTAGATGAGCCACATGCTTTTTTTTTTTTTTTTTTTTTTTAAGTAAAGTATATAGATTAGTATAATTTCCTTATATCCACACCAAGAGTAAACAAATAAAAAAGTGTGTATTAAGTTATAGCAGGTAGTAAAAAAAAAAAAAAACAGGACAACGACTTACAAGACAAAGACGGCAATCAGAGAGCCTCTGGACCACGAAATGGCCATGCCTTCTGCGATCCGGACCCCCTCCTGCGCATGGCCGTCGACCATGTTCTCCTGGGACGATTTCTTCTCATCATGCTGCATGTGCTGCTGCCTGTCCTGCATGTGCTGCTGCTGCTGCTGCTCCTCTGCCGCGGAAGCAGAGTCGGCGGACTTGGCCATCTGGTCGCGTTCCCCGGATGGGAGGATGATTGATTGGACCACGGTGTCGTCCGTCGTCCGTCTGCGTGATGGGAGGCTGGTATATTCTGGTAGGAAAAACTGCCTCTACTCTCTCTCGATGGGAAGTCGAGATGAAAGAAAAAATGAGGTAAAAAAAAAAAAAAACCGACAAGCGAAGTACGATGAGGCTGCACACGGGCGGGCTTGCAATCCCTTTTTGTCGTTGAACCATTCACCTTTCACCCCTTCCCCCGGTCGCGGAGCTGTTTGATAAAAATGACCAGGCCGACCGCCGCCTCCTCGCGCTCTCGAGTGTCGGGTCTCGAGTCTCGAGAGGTCTCGGCTATGGAAGCGGCTGTTGGTCTGGTTGGATTGGCTCGTCGGGCCCGCCGGCCGTGGCCGCTAGCGGGACAGGCTTTCCTACATACCAAGCCAAGCCTGTGGGAAAATAGACAGAAAAAGAAAAAAAAAAAAAAAGTAGGTGAGACGAAAGAGAAAAGGGACAGGGCCTCCCCCCGGTCCTACTATTCCGAGATGTGCAAACGTGCAATGTGGTATGTGGTGTGTGGTGTGTATACACGAGGCCGTGCGTTGTGCAGCCTGCAGCGCGGCTTCTGGTTGGTTGGCTTTTTTTTTTTTTTTTTTTTTTTTTTTTTTTTTTTTTCTTTTCTTTTTTCTTTTCCTTAGCGTCGTGTCCTTGGCCCTCGGAGCCCGGGGCCCCTCGGCGGAGGAGAGGCCAACAACTTACAAGGGACGAGACAATAGAGAAGGTTTTTTTTTTTTTTTTTTTTTTTTTTTTTCTGCTTTTCCTTCCGGTGAGGTCCACACACGGGCTGTTGTTGTGACTTGTGAGTACATCAGCAGCAACAGCAACAGCATCAGCATCAGCATCAGCATCAGCATCAGCATCAGCAACGCACAGGAGCGGATTCTTGACACCCTGTGACGCACACACGACCAAGAGGAACGTCTGCACTGCCTGCAGCAGGCGGGTGTCAAACGCGTGCAGACGCTCCGCAGTGTGTACAACTGGCCTAGCACCTCAAATTCGTGATTCCCGCTACTTTCAAGGTATGGATGCAGAATGAAGGTTTATTAGTGAATTGTGATTAGCTTTAGCTTTTTTAAACGGTGAGGACGTGCTCGGAAAAATGGCCACTTCACACGTATGCGTCACGTAGACCGTGGTGGCTGCCCTCTACAAATACCTAGTCTGGTCCGGTTCGTCGAGGTGCTCCTCCTACAGCTTGCTATCCGTCCATCGGGGCGCCCTCTTCTCGACAAAAGCCAGCAGCCCCTCGCGGTGGTTCTCGCCCGCGTACAGGGCCGGGTTCCAGGCCTCGCAGTGCAGGCGGGTTGCGTTCTCGGCGCTGCCGTCCTCCCAGCCGGAGAGGACGCCGGCGCGGCTGATGATGACGCTGTCGGGGCTGTTTCCCGCGATCAGGCGGGCCACGTCGATGGCCTTCTTGACCACGGGCCGGTCCAGGACTGGAGCGTCGGCGGGTGCGTCTGGCGTCGTGTCGTTGATGAGCGACCAGTCCTTGGCCTCGGAGGCCGAGACTGTCCTGCCGGTGAGGGCGAGCTCCATGGCCCTGGGCCGGCCAATCGTTCTCGCCAGCCGGGGCAGGGATCCCGCATTGGGCACCACCCCCCTCTTGACTTCTGGGAGGACGAACAGCGCGCTCTCGGCGGCAAACACCAGGTCCAGGTTCGCCACAATCTCCAGCCCACCGCCAATGGCCAGCCCGTTGACAGCCCCGATCACGGGCTTCTTGCCGTGTCTCCTGGACAGTCCGCCAAAGCCCGACGGAGGGTTCATCGGACGCTCTTCACGGAGGCCTTGAGCCCGTCGGGCCGCAATCTCGTTCCATTCGACGAGGTCCATGCCGGAGCAGAAGGCGCGTCCGGCGCCTGTGACGACGGCGCACCGGAGGGACGGCTCAGCGTCGTACCACGAAAAGAGGGCCTCGAGCTCATATTCCGCTGCCACCGTCATGGCGTTCAGTTTCCCGGGTCGGTTGAACACCACCAGCATGATATGCGGAGACGGGAAAGAGACCAGGGCGTAGGTCTGCACCGGCATGTGCTGCTTGAACGTGGGGGACGACTCCATCTTGCTTGCTTGCTTGGCTGGCTGGCTGGCTGGCTGGTTGTTTTTTTCGACCATGTTGGCAGACGAGAGGAGGCCACAAATCTGTTGCTTGGTTTGCTTGGCAGAATGTGTTTGTAGGACATGGGTGGGATAGTTTCGAGAGCGGCGAGAGCCTTGAGAGCCCGCCTGATTCTCTGCCGCCTTCCGGTCGTAAATACGACTCATGGCCCAACAAACATCGTTATCCACCCAACGCCAAGGGTACATAGCCGAAGAGAATTTTTTTTTTTTTTTTCCTCTTTCTTGGCCCTTCTTTCATATGGCGTGAGGGAGGCGGTGGCGCGCTCGCGTCCGGGGGTTTTTCTTGATGGATGAATTCATGCTGGGCCGGAAGTTGGAACGCAGGAGCAAGTGGCTCCGCAGTGGCGCCGCCTCGATTTCCTAGAGCTAGCCAGAGCGGGAATCCGACTGGTCCGTGATCCGTGGTGTGGTCCGTGGACTCCTGCACAATCTAATCAATCAGTCAATCAATCAGTCAATCAGTCAATCAATCAATCAGTCAACCGCTTGCATCATCTCATCGCGGCTCACTCATCAGTGCACCACAGTGGATACGCAGCCGCAGCCCACTGGCGAGAGACGAGGGGCGACCGACATCGGCGTCCGAATCAAGGCGCATGTGCGGACATGAAGATTGCAGTGTGGGCATGGGGCCCGCGTTGTATCATGGATTCATGGACGTAGTTGGATCGTGGCCACCCCCTCTCCCCATGCGACTTGGAGGATTTGGCTTTGCATCGGCTCGCGCCCTGCAGTGCGGTGTAGTGAGCTTCTGGGACCATTTCGTTTTCGTTTTCTTCCCTTCCCTTCGAGAGACAGAGAGAGAGAGAGAGAGACTGTGTGTGAGCAGACAAGGGGCCTGACGACGAGGTTGCAGAAAAGACGAGATCCTCTTCATAGATGGTGGCCTCACATTCCACATTCTTATAAACACACTTTACATTCTTCGCGTCGCTGGGGAAAAAAGAACGAAAGCTGTAAAGTGTGCCAACAACCATGTCGGATTCCGCCAGAGCAGAACCAGCAGCAATGGATGCCAAGACCAGGCTGTTGGCAAAGCTCAGAAACATCTTTGCCTACTTCAGCATCTACGCCAGGGTGAACCCGACAAAGTTGGACATCGTCCTCTTCATCACCGGCCTGGTCAGCGCGTGCGCGTCCGGTGTCCCCTTTCCGATCCTCGGCATCATATTCGGCCAACTCATCGACGACTTCAACGACCAATCCTGCCAGGACCCGGCCACGAGAAACGCCGACCCGACACGCCAGGCGGCCTACCAATCGGCCGTCAACGAGAAGATCCTCTACGTCGTCTACCTCTCCGTGGCCCAGTTCGTGCTCGTCTACATCCACCTTGTTTGCTGGTCGCTCGGCGGCGCGCGGCTCGCCCAACGTCTGCGCGAGCAATATCTCCAGAAGCTGCTGCACCAGGATGCCGCCTTTTTCGACAAGATGCCCAGCGGCGAGGTCTCGTCGCGCCTAAATGGCGACATATCCGCCGTGAGGGCCGGCATCTCAGAGAAGGTCGGCATCCTCCTGTCCAGCATCTCGTTCTTCGTCACGTCCTATGCCGTGGCCTTTGTCAAGAACGCGGAGCTGGCTGGTATTCTCACCGTGCTCATTCCCGCCTACTTCACCATGTCCTTGGCCGGCGCCTGGCTCATCGAGAAGTATTCCTCGCGAATGTCGGATCGGTTTGCAGCGGCGGCATCCATTGCCTCGGAAGCTCTGTCCAACATCTCCGTCGTGCATGCCTTCAACGCAAACGGCAGGCTCGAGTCCAAGTTCAATGCTCATCTTCGTGCAGCCCGGACCGAGGGTCTCAGGAAAGCTGTTGCCAATGGAGTTCAAGCTGGTCTCATGTACTTCATCGCCTACGCTGCCAATGGCCTGTCTTTCTGGTTGGGAAGCAGAAGGATTGCCGACAATGTCGAGAACAACGTGTCAGGCGCTACCGTGGGCTCAATTTTCACCGTCATCTTCCTTCTTGTTGATGGTAGGCTGGCTCGAAAAACCTGCAAATGGTCCCGCTTGATGCTTTGAGCTAACACATGTGTTTGTCCGTATATAGCAACGTTGATTCTCAGCGAAGTCACCCCCTTCGTCCACATCTTTGCCGCCGCTGCCGCGTCATTTTCCAAAATCAGGGCCGACATGGAACATCCATCCATCATTGATGGCACTTCCGATCAAGGCCGCAAGCTGTCCTCGGCCGTGTCTGGTAAATTCGAACTAAAGAATGTTTCCTTTGCCTATCCTTCACGCCCGGGACAAGACGTGCTGCGGAATGTATCGATGGAGCTGCCAGCTGGCAGGAAGACAGCGCTTGTTGGATTCTCTGGCAGCGGAAAGTCAACCATCGCGGCTTTGATGCTTCGCCTGTATGATCCCGCGGAAGGCAGTGTCTTGCTAGACGGCCATGATCTCCGAGAAGTCAATACTCGTCAGGTTCGAAGCATGATAGGTCTCGTTCAGCAGGAGTCACGCCTCTTTGATCGCTCAATTCTGGAAAACATTGCCCATGGTTTGGTCAACTCCTTTTCCCACGACCACGAGAGGCTGCATACTACTTTGCTTGGACCGCAACTCGGTGAGGTTGCCGCTGCACTCCGAGGTGGCAAGACATTGGAGGAAGCGGCTGGCCAGCACGCATCTTCTGAGCTGTCTGAAATTGTGACCAAGGTGCAAAGAGCAGCAGAGCTTGCCAATGCTGCTCAGTTTATTGACAAACTTCCCGAGGGACTGGGAACTGTTGTTGGGTCCAGCGGCAAGCAGCTCTCGGGAGGCCAAAGACAGCGGATTGCCATCGCACGTGCGCTCGTAAAGGATCCGAAAATCTTGATCCTGGACGAGGCAACTGCGTCCTTGGACTCAAAGAGCGAGCAAGAAATCCTTACCGCAATCGAACGCTGCTCAGAGGGACGCACAGTCATCTCGGTAGCCCACAGGCTGTCGACCATTCAGACTGCAGACAAAATTATCGTCATGAGCGAGGGCCAAGTCGTGGAAGAGGGGACGCACTCGGAGCTGTTGGCCAAGAAAGGAACCTACGCCGGCTTTGTCGACTTACAGAACTTGAGCAGCCCGTCTGCCAAAGGGAATGGAGCCAGGTCGGAGGAGGAGAATATGAGTTTCATCGATACGCAGGCCGAGGATGAGGCGAGAGATATAAACGCGAACACCGTGTCGCCGACAGGTCTGAAAGAGTCGGCCGAGGATCATCATCAGACTTGTGATGGCTCTTCGAAGAAGGAGTCCCCTTGGACTCCAGCACGAGTCTTGTTCTCATTTCTTCGCCCACATGCCATCATTGCCCTCGTCGCCCTTGCCGGTGCGAGCATTGTTGGCGGTGCATTCTCAGCCGAGGCCGTCATTTTCGGCCACACAGTCGCTAGTCTTACTCCTTGCCAGTCTCCAGACTACATCCGATCAAGCGGAAACTTCCTCGGCTTGATGTTTTTCGTTCTGGCCCTCGTCGAGTTCTTGGCCAATCTAACCAGCTGGGTTGGTTTTGGGATAGTGTCAGAAAAGTCCATTTTTAACATCCGTGTCCGTCTCTTTCGTTCCTTGTTCGAGCAGGACGTTCAATGGCATCAGTCTGAGAGTAGGACGCCCACCAGCTTGCTCGGATACATTACCAACGACGGCGACCAGATTGCGGCGCTGAGCGGATCAACCATTGGGACCATTCTTTCCATTTGCATCAATCTTGTGGTGGTCATCATCATGACTCTCTTCGTCGCTTGGAAGATCGCCATCGTCTGCCTGGCCATTGTTCCCATTCTGTTGGGCATTGGCCTTATCCAGCTACGAACCTTGTCCAAGTTCCATGAAAAGCACGAAGGCGCATTTAGCAAGTCGGTTGGCATCAGCGTTGAAGCAGTCGACTCCATCAAGACGGTCGCTTCGTTATCCTTGGAAGACGAGATCCTGGCCGTGTACAAACGGACACTTGATGGGCCAAAGCGAGAGGTCGCAGCCATCAGCTTCTCAGCCAACTTGTGGCTGGCTCTGCAATACCTCGCAGGTAATTTGGCATTTGGACTGGCCTTCTGGTGGGGTTCCAAGCAGATCTTCAGTGGCCTCTATACCCAGACCCAATTCATCATCGTCGTCTTCTCTTTGCTCGTCAGTGCCCAGCTTTGGAGCCAAATGTTTGCTCTTGCTCCAGAGTTCACAAACGCAAAGGCTGCCATGGCCAGAGTCGCTGAAGTCATTCGGCTGGGCAAGATGGAACAAAGACCAGCCGACAGTGCCGACGTTGAAGGTCTGGCAGAGGCAAAACCTTGCTCGCCCATGGCTTCGGTTGGAGTCGACTTGGAGCTTCGAGACGTCCACTTCTCGTATCCCACGCGCACGAATGCTCCGGCGCTGACCGGTCTGAACATCCGCGTCCGGCCAGGCCAATTCTGTGGCCTTGTTGGTCCCTCGGGCGCTGGAAAGTCCACCATCATCTCTCTGGTGGAACGGTTCTATGTGCCGTCCTCGGGTGCGATCCTGATTGATGGATCAGACATTACGAGGAAAAAGGACATCACGTTCCGCGATGAACTCGCTCTCGTGCCCCAAGACGGAGTGTTGTTCGAGGGCAGCGTGCGGTTCAACGTCTCTTTGGGGGCACGTCCCGGTACGAAAGTATCGGACGAGGACATCATCGAGGCTTGCAAGTTGGCAAATATTCACGACACCATCATGAAGCTGCCCGAGGGCTACGACACCGACTGCGGAGGTTCTGGAAATAGACTCTCTGGTGGCCAGAAGCAGCGTCTGGCCATCGCGCGTGCCCTGGTCCGAAAGCCAAGACTGCTCATCTTGGACGAGCCCACAAGCGCCCTGGACGCCGAATCAGAAAAGCTGCTGCAGGATGGACTGGAGATGGCTTCCAGGGGCATTACTGTGCTGGCCGTAGCTCATCGTCTACACACCATCCGCAAGGCTGATGTCATCTACATGATTGAGGGTGGCAAGAGCGTGGATTCCGGAACCCATGACGAGCTGTACGCGCGGTCTGAAACATATCGCTCAAACGTGGTGAGCCAGATGATTTCGGGCTGATTTCTGTAGCGACCAGTCGTAAGAATCAAATGCAATGTGTTTTTGTCTGCTGCTATGTGTAGATTCCAGTTCAGTTAGCGAATGATGTGCTGCCGACTGTGGTGTAAAGCAGGACTGGGGTCATGGATCCCACCTTAGGCAATACGTAATTCCAGATGGAGCGGTGCACATGTGACATGACTGCGAGCCCCTCGTCTTTGGAGGATTGCCGCAGCCGGGCCAGGGTCGGGTCGAGCGACGAGGATAGTCTGGACAGATGAGAAGGAAACTTCTGAACAATGAGCGGTGGAGTAGAATGCGTTGTTTTTTTTTTTTTTTTTCGTCTGCCCCGCCCTGTGCCACCCATGCACGCCATCAGTGATCACCCATGCACGCCATGCACAGACCATGCGCAGACCATGCAGGCCCCACTATAGACATGGACATGATACCATAGCCCGTAATCAATCTCTACCAATTTTCTTATCAATCAGTTGCCACCACATGCATCATGGATTCATGGTGTCGCCCATCCACCGCACTCAACGCATTCGAAGCTCGCGGCCATGTTCATAACACGCCCCCCCACCGAGTGAATGCGCCCCCACGCTTGTACCTTGGCCTACCCACATGCATAGCGACCTATAGTTCGTTCCATCACTCTGCGCTGTTCAGCCCAGCCCTCGGGCACCAGGACGTCGAGGACCTCCAGGGCCGAACGCGGTGGCCTTGGCCGAGAAACCGTCGAGTCAGGCCGATATACGTGAGGGATAAAGAGCTCGCTGAAGCGACCTTCGGCGCCACGATGCTGGGAAGCCAATGCGGTCTGGTTCGATGGGGCTGACGCATCGGAGCAGGCCCGTGGTCGGCAAAAGACAAAGAGAAGATCCAAAATGCTCTGCATCCACTCATCACTGGGCACCTGACTCATCTGCACACAGCAAACAGTAGTGAACGAAACGCCGAACTGTCGGCCTGTCGACGTTTGGTACCATAATCGACTACCTTCGCTGCCATGACCACAGATACCGACAAGCCCAACAGGTCTGGCAGAGCCAAGGGGCTTGAATTCCAGGTTGCAGCTCTGGCCAAGCATTCTGCTCACACACTTGGATCTGAGACCTTGCTCTTGGCATGGTCACTTCTGCTGCGCCGATACGGCATCAATGGGACTAGCGACTTCACATGGGGCGTTTGCTCGGAAGATGGCATCTCCAACTCTACATTTGACTTTCACAGCTGCGATACTTCGTGGATGCCAGAAACGTCCATGTCAGACGCATTGAAGGACTTACAAAGCCATATACACCAGGTACACTCCAATCTGACGGCGAATGATGCTATTCTCTACTTCAATGATGAATGTGTGCCGGGCCACCAGTCCGACTATATTTACCGGGACAGCAATACAGTTCAATGGGTGAGTCAGAAGAAAAAAAAAGAGATTGTTGTCTTGTAAATGGTTGGTATAGCTATGGAATTACTGAGTGTTCGCAACAGGGAAATGTTCAGCTGCAGACGGTTGTTCGTGATGGACATCTCTGGGTGCAGCCCATGTGGCGGGAACCGCTTGGTGGTGCCTACCTAGCCAACCATTTCGCCAAGGCCTTTGTCGAGGTTCTCACCATCATGTTTGCGGATATGTCTGCTCCCATTTCCACCGTGCTCAAACTCGGCGACGTGGACAACTCGGTGCTGTGGGATTGGAACAAGCACCTGCCGTCTGCAACCGAAGTTTGCATGCAAGATCTGATCTCAAGACAGGCGCGGCAGCATCCTACCAAGCAAGCCATCTGTTCCTGGGATGGCAACCTGTCCTACGAGAAAGTCGAAAGGTACTCCACCCTTCTGGCTTTGCATCTTGTCGGCAAGGGTTTGCAAGTCGGCGACATGGTTCCGCTTTGCTTCGAGAAGTCCAAATGGACCACGGTTGCTGTTTTGGGCGTCATGAAGGCTGGCGCGGCTTTTGTCCTGATGGATCCCAGTCAGCCGCTTCAGAGACGACAGCTGATGGCAGAACAAGTGAATGCTCGCTTCATCATTACGTCTGACGCTATCGGTCCAGAAGGACCGCTCATTGCCCCAGAGGCTCAGACGATCATTGTCAGTGACGACTCCATTGAGTCGCTGGTGGCAGATATGGCCCAAGTTTCCAGCATCAAATTACCGTTTGTGTCGCCCGACTCGACGCTCTACATCATCTTCACATCGGGGAGCACTGGCAAGCCCAAGGGGGTCATCATCGGTCACTCCGTCTACACCACCAGTGCGTTGGCCAGAAGCACTGACGTAGGCTATGCCGAATGCTCACGCGTGCTGGACTTCACTTCATATGCATTTGACGTGAGCATCGACAGCATGCTGTGCACGCTGCTGCGAGGCGGCTGTCTCTGCATTCCCTCGGACCAGGATCGTATGAACGACATTAGTGGCGCCATGCGACGACTCGGCGTCAACATGGCCAACATGACCCCTTCAGTGGCGCGCATCTTGGACCCAGAAATCATACCGTCCCTGAACAGCCTCGGCATAGGCGGCGAGGCCTGCTCTGCCGGCGACATTGCAATCTGGGGTCAGCACACTCGGGTCGTCGTAGGGTATGGTCCGGCAGAGTGTACCGTTGGCTGTACGATAAATCCAAGTGCGGCCGGGAAGCCGTATGTAAGCATGGGGGCGGCCAAAGGATGTGCAATCTGGCTCGTTCATCCAGATAACCATGACCAATTGGTGCCCGTGGGGGCAGTTGGTGAGCTGCTCATTGAGGGACCCATCGTCGGCCAGGGCTACCTTGGGGACCCTGAAAAGACGGAAGCAGCCTTCATAAGAGACCCAGCCTGGCTGGTCTCGGGCTATGGCGATGTTCCAGGACGACGAGGCCGTCTGTACAAGACCGGAGACTTGGTTCGGTGCGACCCGGACGGAGAGAATGGCTTCATCTTTGTAGGGAGGAAAGACAGCCAGGTCAAGCTGAGAGGACAGCGCGTGGAGCTGGGCGAGATCGAGCACCACATCAAGAGATTACTTCCCGCGGGCACCGATGTCGTTGCTGAAATCATTGCCCCGGAAGGGAAAAAGAAGGAGACGATGCTTGTCGCTTTCGTGGCCGGCAGACGTCAAGACAAGCTGGACAAGGACAGTAGCTCTCACGAACCGCGCGTTGTTGAAATGTCAACAGAGCTACAGAGCGCAGTGCACGGTCTCGGCGACGAGCTGTCCAAGGTCCTGCCCATCTACATGGTGCCTTCGACGTACATTGCCGTATCTCGAATTCCGATGCTCGTGTCCGGAAAGATTGATCGGAAAACACTGCGTTCCCTCGGCTCCTCTGTTCCACGGCACTCGTCTTCCTCTCCAGAAGCTGCTGCTGCGGCGCAACATGGCCGAGCACCGACGTCTGACGCCGAGAAATGTCTGCAGGCAATCTGGAGCAGTCTTCTCGGCCTGGAAGCGAGCCGGATCCATGCTCTGGCGAACTTCTTCATGCTGGGCGGTGACTCCATCCTGGCCATGAGACTTGTGCCTGCTGTTCGGGAAGCAGGGTACGAGTTGACTGTTGCCGATGTCTTCAATTCTCCGGCACTCCGGGACATGGCCAGAGAACTCAAGGTGCTCGAGACACGCTCCCTTGTTGAAGTACCGCCCTTCTCCTTGCTGGATGGCTCCTGGGATCGCGACGCTCTTTGCAGGGAAGCTGCCGATCATTGCGGCCTGGATGTCGCGTCGATTGAAGACATCTACCCCTGTGCACCAATGCAAGAAATCCACATGGCCTTCTACAACCGCTCCAAGGAAGCCTATTTTGCGCAGCGAGTTGCCGAGATCCCCGATGCCGACATGGCCGAGAGGCTCAAGGCCGCCTGGGACACCGTGATCCGAGACTGTGCCATTCTACGAACCCGAATCGTCGAGTTTGAGAAGCACGGCTTTCTGCAAGTCGTCACGAATGATGCACCCAGCTGGCGATATCGCGATTGTCTTGCCGATTTCTTGACGGAGGACAAGGCGACACCCATGCCGGTGAACAGCCCGCTGAGTAGGTTCACAATGGTGCGTGATGCGTCGCAGGAGAAGCATTATTTTGTCTGGACTGCGCACCATGCCGTGTACGATGCGTGGTCGACGGAGCTCATCATGGACCATGTCATGCAGGCGTTCAAGAAGACGCCTGTCAAGAGATTGGCGGAATTCAAACACTTTATCCGATTCCTCCGAGACCCCTTGAGAGCCCAGAAATCCAAAATGTTCTGGCTGAATCAGTTGGACGGCGCCACCAGGCCACAGTTCCCCGAACTGCCCTCACGATCATATATACCTGAGCCCGATGTGCAGACAGAGCGCTTCATTGCCGTGAAGCGGGCGTGCCGAAGCGACATCACCGACTCGACCATTATGCGAGCTGCTTGGGCGCTGGTCGCCTCGCAGTACACCATGAATGATGACGTCGTCTTTGGCGAGACTTTCACAGGGCGATCACTCCCGATTCCTGGCATGGACCAGATCGAAGGCCCAATCCTGGCCACAGTACCTGTCCGCGTGCGCATCGATCGCACGTCAACGGTGCATGGTTTTCTTCAGTCGATCCAGAGCGAAGGCGTCACGAGAGCGGCACACGATCACTACGGCATCCACAACATCCGCCGACTGAGTCCCGACGCCCAGGTAGCGTGTGAAGTCAGCATGGGCATGGTCATCCAGCCTGCTCCCACAGATCTGAACGACGGACAGGATGGCTACGTCCCGAGTTTTGCCGCTGGCGACGCAGCGTTGGAGGCGCTCCACTTCAACTCGTACCCCTTGATGCTTGCCTGCTCTCTCCAGCCAGGAGGTTTCCGTGTTCTCGCGGGCTTCGACTCCCGCCTCGTGAGTGCGAGGCAGATGCAGCGAGTGCTGAATCAGCTTGCCTCTGCAGTGTCGCAGCTTTGCCAAGAGCCGGACCGCTATGTCAAGGACATCTCTTGTTTGAGCGAAGACGACCTTGGCGAAATATGGTCCGTCCACTCTGTCGCGCCCAGAACTGCGCTCGATCCCGGCGCATCTATCGAACCCGGCGCATCTCTTAAGCCCGGAGACATGTACCCCCTTGACCAACATGTTCCGTGGATCGTGAGCCCGTCCAACTGCAGCCTGTTGATGCCAATCGGGACTACGGGCGAGCTTGTGCTCGAGGGCAGCGGCGGCCGGGAAGCAGATCTTCTAGCCGCTCCTGAGTGGCTGGCCAAGGGTGCGCCAGGGGTCCCGGGGCGTCACGGCAGACTGTACAAGACGGGACATCTTGTCAAGTACTCTGATGACTTGCAGCTGGTGTTTGTCGGGAGAAAGGAAGACATGGTGCGGTTCAATGGCCGCACGATGGACCTCAAGGCCGTCGATTGCGAATTGGCTCGATCGCTGCCCGCACACGTCGAGTCGTGTAGCCGACTCGTCTCTCTCGGAGACATGGCAGGCGGTGCGCCAGTTGTCGTTGCTTTCGTTTGGGAACGAAACCGATCGGAAACCACGGCGACGGCCCAACTCGCTCTCGATCTTGATCTTGTACCTGCTGCTCTTCCAGTCGCCTCGGCCGTATCCATAGAGCTTGTCAAATCCGTGGCCTGTCTCAAGAAGGCAATGCTGGAGGTCCTGCCCCCGTACATGATCCCGTCGGTTTGCATTCCCCTTTGCATCGATGGCGACACGCACAAGACGCTGGATGGAGCGGTTGTCGACGGTCTCGCACAGCACATGACGTCTTCGCATGTGGCGCAAATCCGTCAGGGTTTCTCTCGCGCGCTCTCCAGCATCTCGGATCTGGTGGTTGAAATGTCCGCCACCGAGGCCAAGCTTCGGTCGCTCTGGGCCCGATTCCTCAACATGGACGAGAAGAACATTGCACTCGACGACAACTTCTTCCGTCTGGGCGGCGACTCCATCCTGGCCATGAGAATCGTGTCCGCACTTCGCGCCGAGGGGCACCTCTTGTCTGTGGCGGACATGTTTCGAAACATGAAGCTCCGCGACATGGCGGGCGCTGTCAAGGAGGAGGATACACGGCGTCGCCATGGGGCAGGAGAGGCTTACAAGCCCTTTTCGTTGCTCGGAAACGTTGACACTGCTCACCTCCTCACAAGCTCCATCGTGCCTCGGCTTGCGGATCGCAGTTGGGTCATCGAGGACGTGCTGCCCGTGACGGACACGCAGGAGAGAGACGTCCGATCCACCGTCTCGAGGCCACGAAGCTCAGTTCAGTACAACATGCTGCACATGGACAAGTCATTCGACGTGGCACGTGTCGTGGACAGTTTCCGGCACCTCGTCAGCGTGCACCCAATACTACGAACAGTGTTTGTCCCGCACGGACAAGGCATTTTACAGGTGGTCTTGAAGGCTCTCGACGTCACCGTCTCCGAGCACAACTGCCCCCCGGACGAGGACCCGGTTCAGTTTGCGCGCAAGGTGGCCGAGCAGGACATTGAGGAGGACTCCTCTTTCCGGTACGGACAGTCCTTTATACAGCTGTTCGTGCTGCGTCGGGATGACGGACATCAAACATTCATGATTCGCATCTCCCACGCCCAATACGACGGGGTGTCGCTCCCGGAGCTGCTCAAGCAGCTGGACAGGGGCTACTGTCAGGAAGACGTGGGCGGCTGCTCGTCGGCCGCACCGTTTGCCAGCTATCTGCAGCACCTGGCCGCCTCGGAAGCCAGCAACGTCAGGTACTGGAAGAAACAGCTGGCCGGCTCGTCGCTGGCACACATCACCAGCCCGGCGGACCCGGCCACCTCTTCCACCCGCTTCTTCACCAAGGCGGTCAACGTGTCCGGGCGGTCCCCCGACGCCACGTTCGCCACCCTTCTCACCGCGAGCTGGGCGACGGTGCTGGCGCGACACCTCTCCACGCCGGACGTGACGTTTGCGGGCATCGTCTCCGGGCGCAGCTCGGACATGGCCGGCATAGAGCACGTCATGGGGCCGTGCTACCAGTACATGCCCGTGAGGGTCAGGTTCGAGCCCGGCTGGACTGCGAGGCAGCTCCTGGAGCATGTCCGGGACCTGTACCTCGAGGGCAGCGCGCACGCCACCCTCGGCTTCGCGAGGCTCTCGCGAGAGTGCACGAACTGGGACGCCCAAGAGGCCCGGGGCTTCTACACGTCCTTTGTCAACCACCTGGACCAGGGCTTCTTTGACACGATGCCCTTTGGCGGCGGCGACGGCGACGGCGACGGCAGCCGGCAATGTCGCGTCGACTACACGAATCCGCACCCTGAGCCGGCCACGCCCCCGCGGGTCATAGCCTTTGTCGAGGCCGGCGAGACGCTCGTCGGGATCGAGGCCGATGCCGAGCGCGAGGACTTCTGGCAGGCGATATTGGGGGAGGTGGCTGCGACGGTGGAGGCTTTTGTGAAGGAGCCTTTGGCAGTGGTCTTTTAGGGGCTGAACGGGTAGGTAGGTACATACCTAGGTAGTTGGGGTAGGTATGTAGGTAGGTAGTGAAGGAGTGAAGGGTAGTGATCAATCCAAGGCTCGCGTCGCATCAGAAGAGCAATCCCAATGTTTCTTATGCTATTCGCAGTTTTAAAAACCTTGGACGCTGTCCGGGCCACGCCAGCAAAAAGACTCATGATGCGGGTGAGCCCCCGCCGCGTTTTGACTGTTCTACCGTCCGGCGGTTCGGGTTGCGTTTGACAAACATCGGCCGGGAATCTGCTCGGGAGGGAGTGAGTGCACGTTGCATCTCTCTTGATTAGGGGTTTCTCTTCCCTTTTCTTTTTCTTTTTCTTCTTTCTTCTTTCTTTTTTCTTTTCTTCCTTTTTTTTTTTTTTTTTTCTCTCTGCATAGCGGGGTTGTTTTTGCTTCTTCTTTTTATCCCCTTTCTTTTTCTGGTCCTAGTCTTGGTTCTCGGGGGGGGGGGGTTTGCGTTTTTTGGCTTTTTTGGCTTTTGTTTTTTCTCGGCCAGGAGAGGAGGCACTTTGTTGGATCTTGTTTGGGTACACTTTTGGTGGTATGGTTATTTCTGTTCTGTGCGGCTTGGGTACCTGCTTAGGGAGTAGGTACCTAGCTAGGTAGGAAGGTAGGTAGGTAGGCAGTGTGCATGGGCGTGCGAGAGCATGATCAAATGACATGAGATGGGTTATTTTCATGCATTTTGCACGTGTGACTGCATGAGTATGTGTGTGTGTTTTTTTTTTTCCTTGCTCGTCTTGTCGAGTGTGCTGATGTGTGTGTGTGTGTGTGTGCGCGCGCGTGATGTTTTCTGTCTGTTGGTTTTTTGTACAAGAAAAATGGCATCCATAACATGATATTAAGCCAAGGCAAAAACCTCTTTCTACTACTCGCTATCCTCATCCTCATCCTCCTCCTCCTCCTCCTCCTCCTCCTCGTCTTCACCATCCACCTCCATCTCCAGATCCTCCTCCTCATCACTCACATCCTCCTCCCCCCGCCCCCCACTCTCCTCCTCCCTCCTCTTCCGCTCGTCCTCCCTCCGCGCCTCGTCCAGCATCCTGGTCCTCTCCTCCTTGACCTTTCTCTGGGCGACGACAAAGGCGCCCAGCGGCGTGGTGGCCGCGTCGACGTCCTTGAGGAAGGCGGCGACCTGGGTGCGGTCCCTGGGCGCAAAGTCGACCTTTGCGCGGTGCTCCTCGATGTACCGGGCGTTGGCCTCGAGCTTCTGCACCAGGATGACGAGCTGCGAGGTGAGCTTTGCGTTGGTGTTGCCGCGGCTCTTGGACCGGGCCTGCTTCAGCCAGCGCTTGAGCTGGACGATGACGGGGAGGGCGAGCTCGGGGAAGGCGATGGACGTGGACCAGAGGAGGAGGAACTCGCCGAGGAGCTCGACGACCTGTTCGCCGATGCCGTCCTGGAAGACGCGCGTGCGGAGGTACGACTTGGGCGCCTTGTAGGCCACGGCAAAGTCAAAGGCCTTGAGGGTGGATGCCTTGGGCGGCTTCTTCATCTCGGCCGACGAGAGCACCTCGAGCAGGGGCGACGCCAGCGGGATGTAGGTGCCGGTGGCGCGCGAGGTCCGCAGCAGGGACCGCACGAGGTGGAACCGGAGCGGGAAGTAGACGGCCGTGGGGATGAGGCGCATGGCGCCGAGCGTGACCTGCACGAGCGGGTAGATGAGCAGCTTGAGCTGGTTCTCCTTGCCGGTGCCGGCCTCGGCCTCCCGGAGCGGGGAGCAGTGCTCGGCGAGGACGCAGGACCAGAAGTCGAGCGAGTGCGTGAACTGCCAGTTGTAGACCATGCGGAACGAGTCGTTCTTGTTGTTGACGATGCTGTTGCGCAGGTGGATGGCGAGCTGGCGGATAAAGGTAAAGGCCGTCGTGTACCCGACCGAGGCGTTTATGCCCCAGAGCTCGGCGGCCGAGTTCTTCATCAGGTTGATGCCCTGCAGCGTGTTGTGGTTGGTGATGCGGCAGCCCTGCACGAGGCCCTGGTACACGGCCTTGAGGACCGTCTCGCGGATGCCCTTGTCGCCGATGACGACGAGCCTGCGGAGCACGAGAAAGGCCGTGATGCGCGTCGTTTCCGAGCTGGCCGGCTGCGCCCAGAAGTTGACCACGGCCTTGGCCAGCGCCTTGATGAGCTTCTTGAACGACAGGAGGTAGGGGAGGATCGGGGTGATGGACGACAGCGTCAGCTTCAGCGTCTTGTCGTCCGAGAGCGTGCCGAGCAGATGCATCATCGACGACGTGTATGACTTGAGGAGCAGGGAGAGCGTCTTGAACTTCTTGGTCTCGGTCTGCACGTACACCTTGCCCGACGCCGATTCCTTGACCGGCAGGTGGTGGTTCATGACCGCGGGCACGTGCTTGAGGGCCAGAACCAGGATGTCGTTGTAGACTTCTGGGCTGTTGATGATCCATCGCGGCTGCTGCTGCTGCTGCGGCTGCGGCTGAGCCTCGCCATCCTCGTCGTCTTGGTTCAGGTGGGCGGCGCTTCGGAAAGCGAGGACGACTTGTCGAGCCGCGCGCAGGGACTTGGTCTCCTCCATGGCCTTGCGCCACTTGGCAACCGTTGGCCGCGTCAGCTCGTTGTCCTGAGAGGCCTCCTCCTCATCCTCCTCCTCCATTTCTTGGACGTCATTTCCGACGTCGCCCTTGGCTTTTGCTTCCTTGCCAGCCTTGCCCTTCTTTCTCTTCTTCTTCTTCGGCTGTTCATCCCGGCCTTGCTCGTCCTCCTCGCCCGCGCTCAGTTCATCCACCTCTGCCAGGTCTGCGTTGTCGTCAAAGTCCAGGGCTTCTGGGTCGTTTTCTTTCAAAAACTTATAAAACTCCGGGTCCTTCTCCGCCAGCTTGGCCATGGTATCTTTGCTCATGCCGCCTTCGCCCTCCCCATCTGCGCTGCCGTCGTCGTCGTCGTCGTCATCGTCGTCACTGGTGCCAGGCTGTTGTTGACCGAGCTCGACGCCGGAACCGCTGCCGTCGCTCATCTCATCATCTTCTTCTGCCTCCTCACCAGCCTCGTTCCTTTTCCTCTTCTTGTCCAGCTTCCCCCCAGCCTTGGTGCCCTTGCTGCTGTCGATGATGTCGTCGAATCCGCCCTGGAAAAAGTCATCCACGCTCATCTCGCCGCTCTTCTTGTTCCGGAACAAGCCATTGGGCTTTTTGGCGGCGTCGGCCGCACCGTCCTCGGCCGGCTTGTTTTTGAAGAATTCCGAGTCCTTGGTCCGCCGGCTCTTGCTTTTTTCCTTGATCTGCTGACGCTGCTTGATCTTGGCGACTTCCTTTCGCTTGTCGAGCACACCGCGGAGGTGTTTCTTTTCAAACTTCTTCGTAGCCTTGAGGTTCTTCTTTCCGGGACCCATGGTGGTGGTAGTGAGATGCTTGGTCCGCGGATCGTGCGTCAAGGCAGGAAGGGATGGTTTGAGACAAAGAGACGGAAAAGTCGAAAAAAATGCCACCGCCGCTGCACCTGATTTGGCTTCCTTGTTCGCGTCCAAAAAAATTTGGTTGGCCGTGCTATCGATAAAGCGATGGGCCCCGCAGCTGGTAGGCGGTGGAGTTCACTGGAGTGGGGCCCTTTTTTCTTTTTCTGCCAGCCATCGATCGTCATCTCATCTCGTCTGGCATCCCAAAAGCAAAAGCAACACAAAACGTCCACGACCCATGGCATTTGCAAAGTCGAGCTCTCGATGCGCCACCTCAACCCGCCGCCATGATTCCTCGTCAAGGCTATGCGCCGACACCGCATAGCTATGTCCCCAACTCGACGTTCGCAGCCACAATCAATCTCGACGAGGTACGTTGGCCCGAACCAGCTCAACCCAACCCCGCATGGCTCAACATGATTTCCAATGCCGACCCTGTAGGAAGTCAAGCTCACAGAGACGCGAGCCGAGCGCGACCTCCAAGACTCGCTCGCCGAGCTTTTCAGCATCATCGTGACGCTAGACGAGCTGGAGAGGGCCTTTCTCAAGGATGCGATTCCAGAACACGAATACACGGAAATCTGCGAACGGTCGCTCCGCCAGTACAAGGCACTCCTGGCAGATGAGACCATTGCCCGTGAGTTCCAGGGTCTGGAAGAATTCAAGGCCAAGTGGGATGTATGTCGCTCGTCCACCCATCTCTCCCCCCCACCCAGGACCCTGTCCGTCTTGGTTTGAACAGAGAAAACAAGACCTACGGCTCACACACAACCCGCAGCTCCAAGCCCCCCGTGCAACAGAACGTCTGCGAGTAGGCATGCCGTCCACCACCGTCACGGCCTCGTCATCGGGCCCCGGCCCGCATGTCTCGTCCGGGGCCGGCCACACAACCAGTGGGGTGCTCATTCTAGAGGCGACGCAGGAGTTCATCACGTTCCTCGACGCCGTCAAGCTGGGCATGCTGTCCAAGGACCAGCTGCATCCGCTGCTCTCCGACGTGATCCAGTCTGTGAACCGCGTGACGGACCAGAACTTTGACAGTAGGGGCAAGATTGTGCAGTGGCTCATCGCGCTCAATCAGATGAGGGCGTCGGATGAGCTGAGCGAGCAGCAGGCGAGGGAGCTGGAGTTGGACATCCAGCAGGCGTACCAGGGTTTCAGGAGGACTTTGACGTGACGGCGACTATGCCGTTGATGAAAGCACATCCATCGTACATCTGTTGTACATGTAACCTCATCCGCAGAACAGCACAGGCGCCTAGTAAGATGCTAAAGCCAATGAAAACTGCCTGCCTCGTGCCTGCCTCGTGCCTCGCCCAATTTTCTTCCCTTCTTACACCAGAAACGTCCAGAAACTGGGATACACAAACTCCTCCTCGAATATCCGCCTCACCTGCTCCAGCACAAACCTCTCCACCTTTCCCACATTCTTCAGACTCTGCTTCCCGCCGTCCCGCTCCCCGATCTCGCTCTCCACCTTGATCTCCTGCAGCAGCCCGCCGAATCTCGGGCCACAGCGGCGGCCACCCCCGGCCCTGCCGTCGTCCTCGTGTGGATGGTCGCCGTTGTCCCCGTTCCCGTTCCCGTGGAGGCCGCCGTCGCCATCGCCGCCGCCGTCCCCATCGTCGTCGGTGCAGCCCACCGCCGCAAGGGCATCGTCGGGACTCAGGAAGCAGAAGTGCACGCGCCTCCGTATCTTGGCCAGCACGCCGACCCCGTCAAACGACAGGCCCGTGATGTTGAGCTTGAGCGGGATGCCGACAAAACTGGGCATAGGGTAGTCGAGCAAGATCTCGGCCGCGAGCTGCAGCCGAATGTCCCCCGCGTAGCGTATCCTGAAGACGGCTTGGACGTCGTCCACTCTTGGTTTTCTCCGGCGGTGGGCCGCCGCCGCGGCGCTTGCCCCGGGGGCCCCGTCCGCTTCATCCTCTTGTCCCTTTGCCTCGTCTCCTTCTTCCCTCTTGCCACCTTCTGCCTCTTCCACGGCGAGGCCCGTCAGGTGGCGATCCCGCGTCGGCGGACGGGACGTGTTCGCACTGGTGGGCGCCAGCGTCGAGACGCTCCATTTCTCCCGCAGGGGCAGCGTGGACGCCGCGTCCTCGGTCGTGAGGGAGGACAAGTTGTCCACGGAGATGCTGCTCGTGGAAGGGATTCGATGACGGCTCCCCTCGCCATGATGGCGGAAGGAGTCGGAGTGGTCCGCCGCAGATGCCATCCACTTGTTGCTGTTCTTGCTGTTCCCGAGCTGATGCGCGCGCGCCACCGCCGCCAGCGGCGTGTGCGTGCCCGTCCCCAGATGGCTCTGGAAATAGTTCAGCCCGGGCCCGCCGAGGATGCCCGCCGAGGACGCGCCCAGGAATGAGCCGCCGAGATCGTGGCCGAACAAGTCGCTTCTCAGCCCTCTCCTGGCACCGCCGTGCCGCCTCCTGTGGCTTCCCGTCAGCGCGGGCCTCGTCGCCCGTTGTTGAGCAGCAGCACGGTGCTGGGCGGCCGCCGCCGC